>JAAGOF010000109.1:1657580-1671421 GCA_010645155.1 Tigriopus japonicus | reverse complement strand
GGCCTAGCTTCGCCCCATGTCCACTTCTGAGTTTTACGTCACCCTGCTCTAATTTGCGGACCCGTGTAAAAATGTTTGCATATTTCACCCTTTTTGCCACATTTGTGAACAACAATACAAAGTTATTTTAAACATGAAGCACATTCCTTCAAGTAAGCATGGTTCTGACTTCTGACTGAAATGATTCTTCAAACATGAAAAGCTTTTGAGTTTTTTTTTGGGGGGAAATTATTTTTGAATAACCTTCAAGTGAACCTGTCCTCAGGGTCTTTCCAGATCTGTCAGTCCAACCACGTTAGTAAACCAGGTGTATTTTCGTTACTTTGTTACAATACTCGGGCTCATAAAAAGCCCAGGGGAATGAACATTGGCACACAAGGAATCACAAGGGTTGAAATTCGCAAAATTAGTATGGTGTTAATTTGAGTTGGAGAGGTTTCTCGCATATTCCGAAGACCGTGAAGACCAATTTCGAGGTCGGGAGATACTTTATGAAACCCTGATACAATGAAGCATATCACGAAAACCGAAAATGTTTTCGGCAGAAATTTCAACAATACTTTGTGGAAGTCCACTGATTTCGGTTAGAGCCCATTGGACTGACTCCCCACTATTAAAGTTCATTGATTGTCAACTAAATTTTGATAACACATGATTGGGAACATTAAATGGGTTATCATTGTGACATCTTGGACAGATTTTCATGCAAAAGTTCATGGATGTTAATCTTCCTTCTTCCAAGATCTTATCTTCGATCATTCATCCAAAGTTTCCTCGATTGGATGCTATGTCATAAACTAGTTCTGAAGCATCTCCTTACTTGATATATAACAGTTAAAGTTATTAGTTATCACACTGTGGTTTTCCCTCTGCCATGGATCCAGGATCAAATATATTCTTACTAAGTTTGCCTTTTCACTAAAGTGTTAACACTTGACTGAATCAGCGTTACCATCTGTGTGCGTTAGTATAGCACGTAAAAGAAACGTTAGCCCGATAAGTATAAGTTGTAAGAACCGTGCATTGATGCCTCTCCAAACATTTGATGTTGACATGTGGTAGATTACATATTGCTAAGTGAATAAAGTTTTGATGCTTTCCGAGAACCCATTAACTCTAGATGAGTTTCTTTCCCTCCGTCGTTCCAGCCCTTTGTCAAGAGGCTCACGTGCCGTTTCAACGTCAAAAGACCATTTTAGGCTTCATATCCGAGACCGAGGCCTCGGCCAGACATCAAGGCAGCTTCATGGAATACGAAAAGAACAAGGCTCGAAGTGGCAAGTCCTCCTATGCTCCTATTTGTAGGTCGTACTCGTCTCAATGCTCGCCGGAATATTTTCGACAACGCCTCCGGAGATATCGTCAAATGAGAATACCACGCTTGAGGAAACTTGCATCCATCTTACAACGCGGTGATTATGACCGGGGAGACTACGTTCCAGCTCCAGGGAAAAGTAATGTTTCCTTGCCATGAAACACAAGAAATCGTTTATTCCACTGACTAAACTCGATTACAGCCATCACAGATGAAGACAAGGATCGGCTTATAAGTCGAATGGTGAATGGCAAAGATGGACCCTCTCGTTCGACAGAGATCCCTCTTCCTAAGCCTCGAGATCCACGGCATCAAGCGATTATGGAGGCCACAACAACAGAGGAGTTGGATCTGATTCTCGTTGATGATTGTGAGTATATCAAATAGCTTGAGTAGGAAAGAACTTTGGTTCATGAAAACCGGCCAAGCTTTGGAAGCATACGTAATCAAATTAATTAGGAGTCGGAGATTAGGATCTTACAGGCATCCGCAAAAGGTCATCGTTGAAGGTCAGTGAGACGGAATTTGGAGCACTAAGATGAACACCTAAATAAGTTTCATTTAGTAATGTCATCTTTGCTAAGGTGCTGCTAATGGTTTCTTCGAACCAAAGGAGACTAAAATGGAACTAATGAACTAATATCAGTGAAAGAATTAAACCAAGCCCCTAATAGTTAGACCTTTGTATTAACTTAGGGCAGTTAATTAATGTGGTGATCGTGGGTTTGATCACAAGTATTTCGCGGCGAAATTCATAATGGAAATGACGTCTTGAAATGGTAGCCCATCGGAAACTTCACGACGCCTTAAGTTTAAGAGAATATGAGGGAAAAACTTACCTGTGAGATTTCCTTCCAAAATAAATTTAGGTGCTTTTATGTTTTTTTTATTGATGATGATGTTGTTTATTAAACGTATTAACAAACAAACAAGCCATTCTTGCACAACAGAGGTGTAAGAGTATTGGCAGATTTACTTTGTGGAGTATACAGAGATTACTGGTGCTATGACAATACCGTTGCTACAAAAGGCGTATTATGAACGCAAGTTTTTAATTCGGACTAGGTTCCCACTATTAAAAGGTTTTACAGATCTGCCAGCAATAACTCGTTGGTAGACCAAATATCACATAAATGTTAACTGTATGCAAAAACGTTAAATGTTTATTGTTTATTTTATCGGACAACTCAAACACTCCCAAAGGTACATAAAGAGGATATGTCATTGTAGGATAAATAAACTGAACTTTTAAAATTTAGAAATTTAAAAAAAATGTATTAGCTTTCTCAATAAGGAATCCCATTCCTTGTAGCGGCAATAAAAATTCCACAACCAACACTGCCTCTGTTTGGGAAAAATACGAATTTGCTCCAAACAAACAAATATACTGAAAACCCAAACAAAACAAACAAACAAAGAAATTTGGCATTTGTACTCAACTAACTCAACTCACATAAGTACTTTCACATAAGTACCCATACTCAAACATAGGTTTCCATTATATTAAAGGTTTTACATGGGAACAAAAGGCGCTTGTTTCGTTTCGATAGGCAACCTCATAAATTGAGGAGGTCAGCTGAAAAAGTAATAAAAGCGATCGATGATTGTACGTGTAGCTTTCATGCCCGGTTTAAAATCGCGCACATTGTTTGTACCTCCTTCCACCTTGCTTGTTTGTATTTGTGTTTGTATCGCACTATATTTGGAATTGCAAGGATAGAACGAAACCCACATAATACTTTAACATAAAAACTAACTTAGTATCGAAAACGTACTATTTTGATCGTAAATGTTATTGGTGGTCCGAATACCATGCACAGTTTACGATTTTTTACATTTGCTTTAGCTTAAACCAATCTTTTTAAATCAAAAATACGTGTACGTTGGTAAAACGTTTTCCTTCTATCATATTATTTTGTTAAAATTTTAAACTGATCGAAATATTAGTGATTTTTGCCATAGGGTGAGACTCTCATTCGTTAAAACATTGATTTACTCTCTTGACCATGAACTAAGGAGGTTTCATTTGAAGTCCCACATTTAGAAATACGATTTTGGGAATAGGTTTGGAAAAACGATACCATCCAAGATTGTTGTGAACTCAGATTGATTTTCTGTCTTGCTTGCCAACTTTTTTGACATGGTGTCAAATATCGTCTAAGATGTATTAGAAAGCTGCAATAACGTCGAGCTTTCTTCCCATGATACATCGTGGTGGATGCTTTTCAATGCTGTTATTTGAATACTGTTGCTCCTTATTAGGCCGCATGTTAACGCACCTAATTCAAAAGCGAGAGCACACCTAAATCAAGTCAAATTAACAGACCTCGAGTATATTCTCGCGACAACTCCTGTGTTAGAAACGCAACAACTAGGGAGTGCATGTACTCGACGAATGCTAATTCGACTTGATTTTGGTATACTCTCGCTTATGAATTGAGTGCATTAACATGCGGCCTATTTGGGATATTCTGCCCGTTTGTGATATTAAAACCAGAACTTGGCAGAATGTTTAATATTGAAGGGGAAACCTACTACCAATAAGAAATGATTTTATCCGTTCTTTTTGCAGTGCTAGAAGAAATCCAGGAGCGCCAAGATTTTCTTTCTGAATTACGGAAATTTGGTGTGGAACATCAGTACTCTTCAATGATCCAAACAGAAATCACTCAGAAGATCAGAGAAGCAGAGAAGCTTTTACAGAAAAACCGGATGTAACAAATGACACGGAAAGCATTGTTGAATTCAAACTTGTTCTTCTTTTAGCTTAATTTAATTATTTTATTTGCATGACACATTCATGAGAGAATAACTAATAAAAGCAATGTCATTTCCCTGCGGAATTTGGAGAGTCCAATAATTTGACCTTTTGTTAAGGGGGTTCTTATTTAAGATTAAAAAATCGGATGTTGTGGAACCTCTCACATTCAAAGACCCCAAAAGCTATAAATGAATTCATATCCGCTTCACCGTTCTTTAAAAGCATAGAAATGCTTTGTCAAACTTCTGTCCATGGTTCAAAAGTGAATACTAGAAAGATGTGGAACACTTATCGCTTAAATTGAACACCATTTAAAAATATGGAACTTCAGATTCAGTTCCAGTTCCTCTTGATCTTTAACTTTCGAGGTGACTCAAGATGCTTTCTTAAAAGGTCACACTTGGCAAAGTTCATATGGGAAAATGTCAAACAAAGTACAATACAAATTTCCATGGCGATAAGGCCAAGCAAAAATGAAAAAAGGTGTTCCAAAGTTTCCTTTTTGCTCATCTGAAACTAATTCTTCTTTTGTTTTCATCAGTTCATTTTAGTTTGTGACGTCACTGTGCAAAAGGAAAAAAAATCGGTATTACCTTCTTTAACTTGAGTAAGTACAAGGTTGGCGGTCCAAGTGTGGATTTTGGCATTTTTAATACAAAAAATAAGGTATAATCGAGGCCCATCGACTTCTTTTTTGGCCCATACCTCAAAGTGCGACATTTTGGAATACCAAACAGCCCATGTTGACCCAAAATTCTGCCCTCCTCCCCTTGAGGGACAACTATCACAATTATTTTATTGGTGTCATACCTAAAGGCTCCAATAGGGATATACACAAAATAACTTCCATTCCCTGATGCTTTGGAATTGTAAGACTGTAAATTTGAAAATAATTTATCAAAAACTACAATACTTATGAAGGTCTTAAGAGGTCTACACTTGGTCATCTTTAGGCTACCTTGTGGAAAAAAATCTTTCAAAAGTTGGAGATGAAAACTTTCTTTTGTAAAACAGATATTGTTTCTAAGTTAATGCCCGAGGTTCCAAAAGCTGTCATCTTACCTTTAATTAAATAAGTATGTTAAACACAACCATTCGAGGGCGCCATAATCATTCAATTAAAAAATGTACTTTCTCCTCTTGAACTATTCTTAACGTGGAGAGTCCAAGGATAACCTGCAGTGTACATAATGATAATAAATGAAGAGACATCCTTTGCACAGCATCCTCTTCCATCTATCTTCATCCACACCAATTTCTATCATGTCTAGTGTACTAGCATTCACAAAAGGCCACCAATAGATTCTACAAAAGGCTCTTAAGATAGTTAAGGCTCTTCAATTGGCCCAAATTTCCTGGTTCAACGCTCTGAATTAGGATCCGCTTGCGTTTCAAGGTCCTCATTCATCATTACCAATTAAACTTTTATAGACTTAATTAACTAGGCCCACTTTTCACAACGATCTGCTTGATGAGGTCGATTCCCGAAGGAGAATTACAAAAGTAAGTTATAATCGAATTTGAACCAGCTTTGGACAAAATGATGAAGATATAGAGAAGAGAGAATTTGCAAATTCATTCAATTGTTGATCAAGTTCCATTGTTTCACATTTATCATTTAATACCTCATTAATCTTTAGACAGACACTCTTGGTTCCATCTCATGGGACCATTAGATAAATCAACATCTCAACTACATGCAGATATTGATGAAATGAAAGAATGAATCGAAGACTCGATTCACTATCCAATTAGTTTTAGTATTAACGATGCATTTCCAAAGTTAATCATAAACGAATCCTAGAATCGAGTGGTCAACAGAAAAAGTCGCCTCGATTAAAGGTTAAAGGCTAATCTTTTACTACAGTTTAAACTAGATTGTTTTAATGGAATTCTACGACAGGAACTAAATCGAGCCGAATTACTTTTTCAATTTCATAAGTTCTCGAAGCAATGAGGAAAATTGCTTTAAATTTCGAGTCTGACTTTTTTTAACAAATCATGACTATTTCTGTCGCAAATCCCTGAGTATTCTGAGTTTTAGCGACATGCTCAAGTGTTCAGAATGTACAATAGTGTTCAACCAAAAGTACGGAAACGGTCTGTGAAAAGGCCATTCGGGAACACTCCGGAAACTGTCTAATTTTAACATCCGGCATTAATTTCCAGGGGACTTTCATTAGCACTAGAAACCCAACTCGAATTTTCCTGAATCATTTGCCGCTCTTCTCAACTAACAGTTTTGTGGAAGTATCATACTAAAATGAAAGGATTTGAAGGGCATAAGCCAAGCCAAACTGGTAAACAAGCGTTGTATTCTAAAAAAGTGACAAAACACCAAAAGACCTCTTTCAAGTGGTTATTTGCCTCAAGTCTCAAAGGATTTTCCGACTTGTCCCTCAAGAGATTGTTGCTAAAACGTGACACTCGAATGAAGATATCATAGACTCGACAAAGTAGGATCTTCGACTGAACAAGTTTAAGTAAGGTCCATTTGTCTTGGACCTCCTTTGGAGACGACAAGAATATTTACAGAGTTGTTTGTACCTTGAGGGAACATTCATGGGTCAACATTCAACCATCAAAGAGACGTATGTTTGTAATAGACCTTTCAAAATATAACAATTGTAAACCATGACTTGGGAAAAATATCAAAGAAATTTAAATATCTTATGGAGAGTAGTTGATTGAAGCCGGCAAATCTTGAGGATGCGAGTGTTCAGAAGGATGGAAAAAATAAATTCAAGACTCTCAAGTGTCTTTTTCGCGTCATGACCAAGGAGTGTTATTGTATTGGATTTCACTATTTTTTGAGCTAATACTAATCTTGCTCGAATTTTGCGAGAAGGACATACTTCTTCAAATTCATGTCTCAAAAAGACAAAGAAACTGATGAATTCATAACGATTTAATCTAAGGGTGTAGAAAGAAAATGCGCCAAGGTTAAGAAATATCATTGCTCTGAGTAATGACCAATTTGTACACTTCTTCCCTCTCCGGACTTTCATTAGTTCTTAACTTTAACAAATTTGAAAGTGGAAAATTTACCATTAACATAACATCGTCTTATTTGCTTTAAGCGTCAAACGTTTGGATCAGCTTTGGAGTAAAAAGAAACAAAACAACTGCAAATTTTGAAACTACTGCAAATTCAAGGTTGGGGGTTGGATGCGTAGAAAGCATTTGGCATTGAACGTCCTTGAAGGCTGTTCTTTCTGATGTTGGTCTGAATAACTTTGTTGTAGTTCGGAGATACAGGATGACAACCAACGGTTATCCGTCTTTTGAAAATCTTCCCACATTTGAAAAGACCGTGAGTAACCTTTTCTTGATTAGGTCTTTACAGAAAAGTTACTCGTACGTACATTTAATCAAGAACCACTGAACATCTCTGGAGTGGGAGGCTAATGAGAGGAATTATTATTTCCAGTAGGAACCATCAAATTACGTTCTTCTGCAAATGAGACCTTGCTTATGTTGACGGCAATACATATTTCAATTTTCAGCTCAATCGAACGTCGGAGTTAAAATTTATGCTCACTCAAAGTTCAGTGCAAATCCTACCAAGAATGAATGAACTAGCCCTTTTCTGGTAATTGTTTTACCACAAAAGGGCGAACGCTTTCATTCTATGCTCTCTTCAGTTCATAAGTTTGAGACGATACAAGGATTACTAAATACCTGGATGCCTCGGCTACCGGCAAAATCCATCTTTGGAATTCTGTGTTAGACAGAGAAAAATCTTATCAAACCAAGTGTTTGATTGGTAATGCAAAGCTCACATGCTTAATTTCAACTTGATCGACTGAAATTTGTGGCAGTTAGAGTAATTTGAAGCGTAGAGAATAGGGCGCTCTTCTGACCGAACATTTGTTTGGACGATTGTAGGGTCGATTTTTCTCTCGTATGTATTGCGACTGTAGCAAATTTCGAAACTTTGTTTCTTATGAACGGAGGAACGTATGATGATGAAATTCAGCAAACAACATCCTTAAACGCCTGTCGTATCAATCTTATCAAAATAAAATCATTTACTTGAATGGCATTCGATTTATAAAAAATCCACAGCTGAACGCCTGAGTGGAGGCTTCCATGTCTTACGATTTCCTTGGACGATACAACTTTTCACTCCGTCGTTCGATTGAGTTGAAATTTGAAAATGTCGTCTACTGAACACAAGCCAGTTCTTGTTTGCAATAGAACGCAATTGAATCAATCCTACAAGAAATTAAAATTATCATCTTTAGCCTCCCACTCCAGAAATTCAGTCCTTCTTGATTAAATGTACACGTACAAATTGAATGTTTCTTCTGTAAAGAAGTTGGTTGCTTCTGTGATTGAAAGGCTTTTTAGTGGCAGAAAATTTTCAAATCAAGTCATTATGGGCTCAAAAAACTTTTGGAAAACGATGATTTCTCAAGGCTAAATGTAAAGTTGTATTTGTTTTCATGAATGTTCTCAACTTTTCACCCTAGAAACAAAATAGCTATTTTACATTTCACATCTACCATTTGGTTCTTTTTAGCCCAGATAAAACTGGTCTTTCTCATTTCATGGTATATTCCCATGCTAGATAATTCGTCATCTGAGAAAGAAGTTTTGCCTGCAAAGATGGGGAAACATGAACTTGCCTGAAGCAAGTTTCTGAAGAGTTATGGATTAGTCAGTACGTAGATAATTACCTTTAAGTACAGTTCTAAATACACAGACATGTCACTCCCAAATTGTTCGTGATTCAACAAGCTTGCACTGTGTGTGCAATGGGATTGGACATTGAGCACATGTCTAGTTAAGTGATTCAAAACTGGAATTTGCGATTTCAGGGAGTCAGTGGCAGAATTGATCTCTCAACTGTTACGCTCAAACAAGAGCAATGCTTAAAGAATCAAATCACCTGGCACCCTTGTTGCTGGACTGCTGAAATGAGCTCAAAACAAATCTCCACTGACCTAACTGGAGTGACATTTCTGTCCATATAGAACTGTACCTTGAAACAGTTCTTGGCGCTCTAAGGAAAGATCGGTCGAGTGTGAATTGAGTTTCACAAACTATCGAAGTTCCAAGTAAGAGGGGAAAACCTTTTCGCATTGCTAGAGGCATTCTAAGAAAATTATGGATGAATATCAGATTGAAACAACGTAAGAGAAGACTAAGGCTGCACAAATAATGCAAATAAAAGCACCGAAAAGTGCATCGAAAATGCACCAAAAATGCCAAAAAAATGCATTAAGAAACTGTTAACAATGCCAACTAGTACTGTGTAGCACTGAGGACAAAAGAAGTGTATGCACAATTCATAAACATTAAAGCTTGATAAAAGTTGCATTTTTGCTTTTCTAAAATAGCTCTGCAATGGACTTCAACCTTCAACCTTCAGCAGCTTTAAACATGGGTTTAATCTAACAAAATTTGGAACATTTAGAAACACAACAAAGTACGAGAATCCAACTGTGCAGTTTTAAGGAATATTAAACAAGGGGAAAATTGCTTGCAAACTTGGCCTTTTGTAGTGTTCTGTTTTATTGGATCTTTACTCTTTTGGCCTTCATAAGTGTAACATGAAGTAAGTAGAGTGACTAAAGAGTACTTGGGTAAAAAGTAGCGGCATGAAAAAGACCTTTCTGGTCAACAACACGGGTTGTTGTACCAACGATATTTTTATGTCGAAATAAAATTTTTTGCTTTTTGGGTCTGTACCATTATACACTGATGGTAGGCGCAACCGATACCGAAGCCAAAATTTCGGCCGAAAGCACTTTTGGTCGATCACTACAAATAATGCACAAAGATGTTCGCAAAAAACACCAAAAAATGCACGAAATTTCGGCTAAATCTACCAAAAATGCCAATCATTAGAAATAATAAAAAACTGCAAATAAATATGGAAAGATGAAATTGAATGCATTTTCGTGAAATGTGCAGCCCTAGTCATTCAGAAAAATTCGCTCTTAAATCAGTAACAGTTATCGTAAAGTTCTCGGTCTAATCCATCAAGAAAAGAACCAATCTTCGTCGGAATTTCGTATGCCAAATGGTGTACGACGTAAAATTAGTGATTGCCAAAAGAGCTTTCAATCGCTCAAAACCAAAATGTAGTTAACTACAAATGATTCAAATATATATTCAAATTGCCCATCAGAGAGCACTTTTTAAATTAGGCTGTAATTGTATTATTAAGTATTTATGCTCATATGAATAATTCATGAAAAAGTTCTAAATTCGAATTTTCTCCACAACTACCTTCTTCATAATGCTTGTCTGCTGTGTTTTTTTGGAGGGCGCCGACAGCGCTTTCGGGCCATCCAAGTATGGTTAAATCAAAATCCTAATATCAATGGAACTTGGAGAAATGACAATACAACTTTCTAAAACTGAATTTAATTTGACTTGAATGAACTCAACCCTGTTATCTCAAAAACTAAAGAAATCTCTAAGCAAATGGGCTTGGGAACCTAGTAAGCTCAAAACTTCCGGTTCTAGGTAGCTTCAAGGTGATATTTCAGTGTAAAAAATTTTGGAATAAAATGGCAATTTTGAAACATGTAAGATAAACATAGCAGCCTTAAGGTTCACCAACTTTCTTCAGCCAAAGGTGGGAATCTTACGCTCAATTTTTTTAATTCAACACTTTCAAAGGCCCACACATCTTCACATACATCTAGTCCGTGGGAAAACCTTCTGAGAATCTCAAAAGGCATTGTGTGGAAAAATGTTTTTGCGGGAACTGGCCATTTGTCAGAGGACCTTGTGGAAGAATTTTAAACCTACAGTAGATATTGGATGACAAGAGATCCTGATTCGTAATTCGTGCACCAAATGTACACCTCAACCCGCGAAGAACGTGATCACTTTTTTTATCTTTTTCTATTGATTCCAATCGAATTTAGACTTTTCGCAACTCTTCTACCTATACACCGTACAAGGTAAGGCCTTTGAAATCGAGCAAAGCAGAGATATATGAACAAAAAACCGTTTTAACAAATGATTTCAAAATGCTTTTAGCTCAAATGTACTTCCATAAAATATTTGTTTGAAAAATTACTTTTCTGCAATATTTTTTCCTCACAGGTTTAAATAAACATTGGGATGCAAGTTAACAATGAGAAGAGAAATAGTTTTAAATGGCAATACTTTGGACTCTCTTTTTTTAAAAAAACATGTTCATTTAACAAAGAAAAGGGGACGTAATAGTAAAGTTAATTTGAACGTGAGTGTTGCAATTTTGAAGTTTGGAAAAGCAAAGGTCATGCTTGATAACAAACCAGTGGCAACAAGACACTAAAATCTATCTTCAAACCAGTCACAGAGCCTTATTCTCTCTTTTTCCTTGTCCTGGACTTCTGTATTGTCAAGATCCAGAAATCTAATGGAAAAAGTTTGATTTGTATTTTAGCTTTTATCAAGATCTTCTTCCTTCTAACCAAGACTGAAAAAACTTAAAAGAACGAAGATTCTCCCTTGCTCTGCTTTAACGCCGATATTGGACATGTACAAAGGTTGCTCAAGTGAGCGTTTTAAATCATACCATTCGTGGTAAAATTGGTATGTTGGCTGTTCTGAGTTGCTCAATCGAGAAGGAGGAATCCAAGTTTTTTCCCATTAAAGTATATATTTAATATATACTAGAATATTTAACATCGAGATACCTCTGTTTATACCTGGATGTTCAGTTTACTAACCAGAAAATGAGACATAAAATCATACGTTACCTGAAAGAAACATCAAAAACTATTTCATCTCTCTCTATGTGAAATATTTTGAGGTATTGAAATAAGTTTGGAAATACAGTAAATTGGGAATCCACTGAACAAATAAGCACCTTTAAATAACTGTTTGGATCAGGGTTAAGACCTTTTTTGCAGCAATATAAACCTCTTTTAAGTGCTTTATTATTCAATCACCCTGAAAATAAATTTTGCACATCTTTGACCCCATTCTAGACAAGGTATCCTTTTGTGAAATATCGATCATTTCTACAAACTTAGACTCTGTACATAAGGCCGCATGTTAACGCACTTAATTCAAAAGCGAGATAATGGGTCGCATGTTAACGCACATAAGATCGATTTGTTTTATAGTATACTCATCTCTGGTCTTACTACATAGCTGACCTCAAGTATACTTAACGTGAAACAAACCGATGAGTATAGCAATTGTTGTGTACTCACACAATTTGCCCATGCAATTTCAAAGTAGAGGATAGCTTTGCGAGACCAAAGATAGATTTGACACGTCAAAACGGGGACAAGGAGGGTTTCTGTGACAGATATTTCAAAGCCGAGCTGAATTTCATTGGTACAGTATTTGCAATTATTGATAATGATAAAACATAAATGGTGGGCCTAGTTCTTTCCTAGTTTTCAAAATTGAAGACAATTTGTCATTTGTGGCTCAAATACACTAAACATATAGTATGTCATAAGAAAGTAGGTCTCGAGAGGTCCCAAAAAAAACAAGATGTCCTCGGAGCTTTCAGAATTAAAGGATACAAAAGGCGTAATCCATAGTTCTATTGGTATTGAAATTTCCTCGAAAATGTTATTGAAACAGCAGCATTTATTCTTTCAATGTCTTTTTTCGTTTCCGTGGCGAAAACTTGCATCTTAATTACTCGTTAGGAGAATAACACAAATGAACATATTGGAGCATCTTTTGAATTAAAAGTGATAGTTGTAGAGAAAGTCCGGGACACGATCCAATCCGTTTGGTCGTTCTAGTTATGCTCCCATGAACTCTTGAGAATGTTTAGACCAAATCCTATTTTCCTTGAAGCGGCTTATCTATCCGATTTTTTGGCATCAATTTCAAATCGAAAAAACAGCAGTGTCTCAAACACATGGACTGAAATGACGTTATTGACAACATGGGAGCGTTGTGGGTTCTTGGGTTGAAGATGGGCAATTTTGGCAGGGCCTTCCATGAGCGCGGCTTATTATTCCCGTTGAAGTTTTTTTTCTTTTATGCTTTTGCGTAGTTGGTTGATCCGTGGACAAGTCCATTGGTAGGAGTGGCCATTGAGTGATGAGGGATGGATTTGCAAGCGGAGTCGATGTCTCTTATTCTGCCTTGTGTCTTTTATTCACAATTTTCTATTGATTCCATACCCATCCATTGGTTCGTTGTATCCGGGGGTGGTGGTGTTGAAGGAAGAAGGCTCATTCATTTGTCTGATTGACGCACTTTTTGATGTTTCCGAGCACGTTGGAAGATGATCAAATCGTTCCTCTCGTCGTTTTCTTCAAGAGTTCCCGCTTAAAGTTGAATTGGATTCAGTTAGACTTGAAAATATTTGAGAAATCGACTTTCAGTTCGATTTTGAACGAGTCCGAAGGCATTTGTTTAGTAAATGGGCTTGAAGTTTAACTGTTTAAACTTGTGTTTAACAACACAGGCCCAGTGTTTCCACACAAACAGTTTTTTTATGGTCAGACAGCTTTTCTCAACGCAGAATGTAGCAGATATGGGTAACTTAGGCTTATTTCATCCTCGCTGAAATGGGCGCACTGAGGCACAGCCTCTAATCTAAAGAGCGCGAGTGCAACACAAAGGTGCACTCGTGCCCTTAGAGTATACTTAAAAATATCTCTGCCGGAAGAGTATACTTATCTTGAGGTTTGTTCAATTATTCCGCATGTTACGACCAAACTAGAATTAGAGTATACTCAAGCGCAATTATAGTATACTAAACACCATGAATTAGATGCGTTAACATGCGACCCACAGTTGACCCAATTCCATCCTGGGCTTGGCTCAGATAAGTGGATG
>JAAGOF010000109.1:1633016-1657456 GCA_010645155.1 Tigriopus japonicus | reverse complement strand
TATACTCAAGCGCAATTATAGTATACTAAACACCATGAATTAGATGCGTTAACATGCGACCCTATAGCAAAATCAAGTCGAATTGGCATTCGTCGAGTATATACTCTCCCCAGCTGCTGCGTTTCAAACACAGGAGTTGTCACAAGTATATACTTGAGGAATCTAGGCCGCATGTTAACGCACCTAATTCAAAAGCGAGAGTATAGAAAAATCAAGTCGAATTAGCATTCGTCGAGTATGTACTCTCCCAAGCTGCTGGATTTCTAACACAGGAGTTGTCACAAGTATATACGTACTTGAGGCTAGTTACTCTGACTTGATTTTGCCATACTTTCGCTTTTGAATTAAGTGCGTTAACATGCTTCCTTCTGACTTGATCTTAGTATACTTTCGCTTTTGATGTAAGTGCCTTAACTTGCGGCAAAATAAAAACGACTTGGATTTGCCAAAATGGACAGAGCAACACAACACAGCCAACGGCCCTACTTTACGCAAGTGTTATGATTCAAAACTCTCACTCGAGCAACCTCTGTGCATGTCTCAATTTCCAGCGAATTTAGAGTATTCAGAGGCTAAAATGAGAGGCTCAAGTCTAAGAGGTAGTGTATTTTGCCGGTAGGGCGTTCATCCATCCATCAATAAAAAACGAATATGGATCAATTAGACCAAGTAAAACCCATACTACTCTTCAGATAAAGACTAAAGAGGATCAATAGGAAATTAAGTCTTGTTATATTTAGCAAGAAGTTGCTTTTCAACCATAAACGAAGACAATTCTGCGCCAATTTTTTGAAGAAGTTTGACCCAGTCAAATATCTCCGTGCTATGATGCTCTACTCCTCCATACTCAACCTTTAAACGAACGATGAACAGATAAATGGATGGTTCAAAGCTAAGCTCTTAATTCTGACAGCTTAGACAACACAAAACAAATTGTTCCCACTCAGTCTAGACAAAATCCAGGAATTGTGCGTGGATCAAAACGTGAAGATGTTCTGGATGATTACTTCTTCAAAGTGTGTTTTCTCCCCTCGAATGAATGGCTTGATCACAGCCTTGGATTGGTTCAAGGTCCAATGTCTCTTGGCCAATGCTGCAAATACTATTTTATGTCCATCCTCTTTTCGTTTGAGCACAAGCATGAAGTGGAACAAATTATGTGATGCCTCTGAGCCATTCTTCCTTGTCACCGTCAACTTGGGTAAATGTTGGAGTTTCAATTCCAGGCATTCCGAAGGCTGTCAGCAAGGTTGCGATTCCACTGAAAAAAAGGGTTATTTTACTATCTATGTTGCTCCTTTTCCATGAACTGACCATCTTTAGGACCACTAACCTAGTGAAGGTCTTTTCACATTTGCATGGACTTCTTAAGACGAGAAAATGACTAAATTGAAAAAGGCCAAAGCATGTCCTATTGTAATAGATAAGTTATCCTTTTGGCCGGAAAACGAAAAGCCAATATATGATTTTCTTTCGTTCCAGAGTACTAAGTTGACCACGAGACAAGTAGTTTCTGTCACAAAAAAGCCAGTCATGGCCTTGATCGTTTTTTAAGTATCTTGGGTTTCCGTCCTCCATGAATTGTTGGTCATTAACGACTATGTCAAGAACCAATTCAAACTAGCCCATGTGACTACTATTAAGACAGTAGCCAGGTTATGGAGTTCTCATTATAATCAGAGATAGACAACAAAAGGACCTTGACAAGGACCTTAGATGAAAAAATATATCTTGGCCTTGAGGCTAGAACTGCCAATATTTCCCAAGGAAAAAGTTTCGTCATGAGTGAAAACTCGAGAAAATCCGCATATTGGACTCTTTTTGTTATAGCACCTCTAACGTTCTTCCGATACTTGTGAGTCAAGGTCGTAAGGAGAACTTACTACCTTTTCTTGACAATTTTAGAATTGGAAAGGTGATGTCAAATGCTCGAATCTCCTGGGGACGTGTACCGATCTCATTTAGATTATTGAGCCTAATATATTTAAGTTTTGGAGGGCTCTTTTACTTTGGATAATTAAGGGGCCAATGAAGGTTCTGAGTGAGGCCACAGTTGGGCAATAGTTGAGCAATTATTTGTCATTGATGACGCTGAGCGAAGTGCTGATCTTTGTTCCGAACAACACGGCTACAGTACGGTATAAGTGGTTACTCTGAAAAAGCAAGTCACTTTCAATGATGGGTTACTTCACTAATGACTCCTGTAGGCCCCGGGAAATAATTTTATTTTGCTGTGGAGCAGAAATTCTAGACGTTTCGAGGAGTAAGGTCAGCTGCAGAGAGTCATCAGCTGACCCTACGTTGTAAAACGTCTGGAATTTCTGCTCCACAGCAAAATAAAATTATTTCCCAGGGCCTTCAGTAATGAGTAGGGACAGAACTTAAGACGAATAAACTTATTCGTCTTTTTTCGTCTTTTTGGCTTTTATTCGTCGCGAGATTGTTTTCGTCTAATTTGGATTTTTTTCGTCTTATTTCGTCTAATTGGCCAAAAAATTGGATTTTTCTTAGATTTCAATAGCTTGCAGCGTTTTTTTTTTTTTTAATTTTCCAAGCAAATAAAAACTTCCAAGAAAGTTCAACCCCACCAATCATAGGCCAATGTAATAATTTGATTGTCAGTTGCGCTTTTGCACACACAAAATACAATCCACACTTATAAATTAACTTGTACTCGTACAGTTACAGAGATGGGCAGAAGTATTTAGACAAAACTTTAAACATGTATAACTCTTTAACCAAGAGGAATATTAGGATTTCCTGCGTTTTACAGTTTCAACCAAATACCAGATATACATGTTTGCTAAAAAAGTTCTTTCGTAAAACGAAAATATAAAGCCCCAGGATCAAAAGCGTAAAGTCATTGCTGAAATGCCCTCGGCCGTCAACGACGTCAAGGCCATCATGGAGTCTATTAACTACCTAGGATCATCGTCTACCAGGTTTTCAAGAGGCTACAGTCTGGCTGGAGCATAAGCCACACCCCATGCGACCCACAGAGGGCAAAAAAACGGATCCCATGTTCTTGGCGAGCCTGAAGGGGTCCAACAAGGCAAACCCCGTGGTGACCATATTGACGCCCGGGGCCAGGCGTTCCTTGAGCAAGAGGATCATGGCCCAGGCCGTCAAGGATGACCTGGACTTGATGTCCTATGTCAGAGGCAGACACCACCTTCTTAGCAAGAAGATGAAGGTCACCAGGCTCAAGAGGGGGAACAAGTTGCACAAAATCGGCAAGGTCGATCAGGAAACGATCAGATTACTTTCGACAAGTCCGTATTCATGGTGATCAAGAACGATTTGGGGCCTTCCAACAGCCCAGATCTCACCCTTGTGACTTCTAGTTGTGGTCTGAGCTGAGAAGGAAGGTGAGCACGATGCCAGGCGTCCCTGAAGTCGTCGGAGATGTCCTTCTCCACGGCCAAGGTCACCAAAGCCTGCTCGGCCTTTGTCAGCCTGTTGGACGCCGTCATCAAGGCCAATGCTGGCCATATTGAATCAATATATTCTAAATTATTGTCCAACCCTTTTTTGTTACATACACCATTCCCTAGAAGCAGATCTTAATGCAATTAAACAAGGTTAAAGTTTTGTCTAAATACTTCTGCCCACCTCTGTACTCGACAGACACAGAAAGAAAAGATTACTATTGGGTTGAAAAGGCCATCAGAACAATTATTGGATTTGCAAATCTGATTTGAAGTATAGTTGTACTAAAAACGTTCCTTTAATAGGGCATTTTTAACTCTTGGTTTTTATTTGACATATGTACTACTAGCTAATTCTTGCTCGTTAGGTACTTCCTTTTTAAATTTTCTAGATTTCGCCGTTTTTGACAGTCAGATCAGTTCAGACAGATTGGTCTTTATCAATTGGGACATACATAACGTCTATTTTGTGGGAGCAGCTTTAAACGTCTGTTTTCGTCTGGACAGGCATTTAATTTTTCTTCTTTCTTAGGTTCATTCGCCTTTTTGGGAAATTAATTCGATTTTTTTCCATTTTGCAAGTATTTTTTTCCGTCTGTTGGGAACTTTTAGTCGTCTTTTTTCATTTAATCAGTCAATTTTTTTCGTCTTTTTTCATTTAATCAGTCAATTTTATTCGTCTTTTTTCATTTAATCAGTCCATTTTATTCGTCTTTTTTCATTTAATCAGTCAATTTTATTCGTCTTTTTTCATTTAATAAGTCAATTTTTTTCGTCTTTTTTCATTTAATCAGTCAATTTTATTCGTCTTTTTTCATTTAATCAGTCCATTTTATTCGTCTTTTTTCATTTAATCAGTCCATTTTATTCGTCTTTTTTCATTTAATCAGTCCATTTTATTCGTCTTTTTTCATTTAATCAGTCAATTTTATTCGTCTTTTTTCATTTAATCAGTCAATTTTATTCGTCTTTTTCGTCTAATCAGGCAATTCTATTCGTCTTTTTTCGTTTGATTTGACGGTTTTATTCGTCTTAACTTCCTGTCCCTAGTAATGAGTAATGCGTTATGAGTTGGGACGAGTATAGACGGACTGTTCTCTTGTTGTAGTGTATTTTGAAAGCATAATTGTACCTGAATATAAAACTGCTATCCGTCAACAGCAACATTTTTGTACTTTGATTCTATCTAGTGCAGTTTTTGTTTTGAATAATAGAACTTGAAATAATCTTTATATCGAGTAATTTTAAATCTACCTTTTTTGTAAACACAAATTCTTTTAATCAGTTTGCTTGCCGTTTTCATTAACCTTTCTTGTGGGCCACGAAAGTTATTTTGAAAATATCTAAAAATCTGTACCAAACCCTTCTTGAAAATCCGTGGGTCACTGTATTTAAAGCTTGTTATCAAATTTTCTTTGAAATGAAAATAAGTATTTTGGTTATGAAAAGTGTGTGCCTCACTTACCTGCAATAGCACAGTGCATTGTTTCTATTGCCTCTCCTCTACATTCATACAGAGCAAGAGACCCACCAAGACAGTACTTAGCACCGAGAAGTTTACAACGGCTATTTTTTACCTTGGTAAATGTTCAATGAAAAACTTAGGGCTATGAATGTTTCTGTGATATTTAGAAAAGAATCTGTGTATATTGCAAAGGTAATTTGGACCTAAATGTTTCCCAATAGTTTGCACTTATGCATGCATTTTTTGATGCATTTTTTGAGGCTTTCATTTGTTTTTTTTTTTGTGGAGCCCCATCCATAAGGCTGAGGCTTTAGACTCAAACGCGTCGGTAGAAGATCTTGGATATGGGCGCACCAGGACACAAGTGCTTTGCTAAAGCGTGGTCCCCCAGATTTCGGTGCACAAGTTTTAATTTATCTGATCCAAAAGGAATGTCCCCGCATAAAATCTTGAAAAAGGTAGATCAGATTTCAAGGCCTTGGTGTCGAGAAGTTTGAATTTTGCTACATGAGGAAAAATTCTTCTTTGTCTTGATCTGTGGTAATTATCAAAAAATAATTATATATGGATGAAGCGCGGGAGTTCTAAAGAATCAAGTTTGTTAGAAAGCAAATCTGAGCTCTGACATATCCCTAGCCTATTTTTGGTATCTATGTTTAGTTTATCTGTGGTTTTCTGGATACTTTACTCTGGAAATTCCAAAATGGATCCCAAATATCACAAATTCGATAAACCTGTTAACCCTAGGCCTCTTTAGTAAATGTATTTCCATGCATAAATGTCTCTTCAAACAATGATTGAACGATCGAAAACATAATGATGCACACTAAGACGTACATTTTTTTCAGTTTAGCTTTTTAAGCTTTATTTTAACAATGACCTTGGGAATGACATTGAATCCAAGGTGTAAAAGTCGCTCTTGACACACGATTCCCAACTTGTTCTAGACAGGTCACCAAGAACGTTATTTTTCAAGTACCAATGGAAGAGCCTTGTCAAAAGTTCAAAAAGGGTAAAACGGACATTGATAGCCAGCTACATCCTTAATTCGACAGGGATCATGTGTCTGACTTGAAAGCACTTTGCCGGAGGCATCATGCCTTCTTTGAATTCCCCCCTCACTGAGAGAACATTTAACGAATAAGACTTAGAAAGCCTTCTTTTAAGACTTTTTTCGATCGATTGATTAGATTGGGGCTTTATTTCTTGACAAGGAACATAAGGACATGATATGCGACATGTAAATTGATACTGTGGTAATATTTTGAAGGAAAGTAACAAAGCAGATAACAATTCCAAATGTTGCTCACTCAATAGCCGTTACAATGAAAATGGATGGCCGTAGTTGAGAGGATTACGTTTGGCACAACGAGAAACTCAAAATTGTCACTTTAAATTTAAAAAATACGGTTTTTAGTTACAATATTTCATGGTACTGCAGATGTCGAACATGCGCGAAGATAGTGGAATCAATTATTAGAGCTTTCACTTTCACGTCTACGATTGGGTTTGCCTTTCTGAGACTCTCAAGAACAGGGCTCAAGGGATATCAGTTCAATTTCCGATCAAAAGGAGATAGAAAAAAAGGTATTGGACCTGTCTGAAATGGACATCAGATTGATTAGTGGAAGGATACTGGTAGCAAACCCTACGATATCAAAAGGTAAGTTAATCCTGAGGAAGAGAAAACCTTTTAAGAAGCCATTTGTGCTTCTTACACTCAGTAACAGTTTCTTCCTTTCCTAAATTTAAGATGCCTTTTTTCGCCAATCACAAAACAATGATTCAGATTTTCCCTTCATGACTTTATCATCTCTTTCCCCAGAATATCAGACCCTTAACTCAAAACTTCAAATTTTGTGTTTCTTGGAAACTAGCACGATTCTTTAATTAATCCCATTTCTACCTAAGTCCATTGTTAGTGCCCACCCAACTTTTTTGAATATCCTTCAGATGAATTTCAAAATTACTTTTTCTCACCTTCCCTTGATCTTAGTCACTTTAAAAATTCGAACGCTAGAATTATGCAAAAAGGGTCAAGTCCTTTCTTACCTTCATCTCATTTTCTTCTCTCTTATTTTACGCATTTTGTCAAAAACAAGTGATTCTTCACAATACTTGATCTTAGGTCGCATGTTAATCGTATTGATTTAAATAGCTGGAGTTTGCCAAAATCAAGTCAATTTAACGTTCCTCGAGTGTACTCTCAACACAGCTGCTGTGTCTCAAACACATGTTGATCTGAGAGTAAACACAATGACAATCAATGTGACTTGATTTCATAAAGTAATGGGTAATTGAATCGTTGGAGTCGTCATTTGACCTAATCATCATGCTAAAAAAACTTGCCACTGTTGACTTGCTATTTTTTTCCTGTACTTTTGATCTATCATTAGGTGGATGTTACCTGTGTTTTCACGTAGCTCAAAAATGCTGTAGTTTGGTAAAATTTACATGCTCAAATGTGTTCTTAGTACACAAGCTGCCTTTCTAAACACACCTTTTGTACTGAAACTATTCTTGTGCATGGCTCTTTTGACTAAACTTTCGTTTACTTGAGCTAATTGAACTAGTGCAGTTAACATCCAAGTAATTGAGCCACATGTTAATGAAAATAATTATTTTTAGAGTATATCTAATCAAGTCAGATTAACGTTCCTTGAGTAAACACTCGCCCCAAGTGTTGCATTTCACCCGCAACTGATGGCCAAAGAGTATACTAAAGAATCGTCAATTTGGCTTGATATACTCTAAAAAATCATCATTGCGCTAACATACGACCCATTGCCTTTTTGTTCTTAGCTAGTCTAATCTGAGAGAAAAACCCGGAAAGCCTTCTTTTGATCGTGATTTGCCCCCATATACCAATCCAATGACAGAAAAGAGCACGTACAGTACAACACAATTCCACAATCACGTTGATGGAAACGTTCCCGCGGCCTTACTGGAACAATCTGACAAAGAGTATCCAAATTTCTTCAGATCTCGACTCGCTTGATCTTGAAAGTCTCCTCCAAGATTACAACGCGAGTTGAACTCGCTGGATGAATTATGATCCGAACCACGGGATTGAAGCCTAACAATGCAACTTTGAATATTCGACATATTCGACACACTGGGACGTTGATAGGTGCGAGTAGCGGGGGACAACCCACAGAGGATCATGGATTGAGGATCAAGTTCCCGCAGGATCACCTCTGGCGATGGATCACCGTGCAAGTTGATGCCTAACTCGCTGTTCAAACTTCGAAGTTGTTGAGCAGCCATAGAATGAATGCTGAGTGACACATCTCCAGTCATGCCCATTTGCTTCCGAATGCTCCAGGCTCTATATACGGTGAGTAAGCATCGCCTGGAAAAAAGAACACCAGAGAGAGATTTAACATAATGGACCAATCAAGACCAAGAAGGTCATTTTCATCAGTTCCTTTTGTTATTTGCAGTCAAGCGAGCGCATTTAATCTCACATCTGGGAACTTGAGAAAGCACCCAAACAAACGGAATAATCAATGACTTTCATCTTTTCGGGTTTATCAAAGAGGTTTGAGTGAAAGTGGAGGTGGAACAAAAGGCCTATTTTTAGATATCCTTGAGGTGCTACCAATGAATTTGGAAATGATACTTGACATCCTAAAATATCGAATGTTTGGTTGTTGTACGATACTGAGAATTGAGTTATGCGCAAAACTTGTGTCACAAAAATCGGTAGTTGATCTTTTTCAGTGCTTCTGTTTTCCTTATTTCAATGTCTTGACTGTCTTATAAGTAAAAATTGCTCTGAAGCTTTTCACACATGCCATGCAACCATCGAAAGAAAGGCTGTTGAAGGGTAATTCATTTGCCTTCAAGGCCAAGTAATTAATTTTGAGAACCCTTTTTCCGTTAGAAGCAATGTGGATACGTAATTCATCAGCCTCGAAAGAAATATCTTAGTTCTCGGCTTTATAAAGAGGTTGACTTTGCGTTTCTCCCCCCAACCTAGAAGCAGTTTTACTTTGTTCTGTTTCAACCTTAACCAAAAATGATAAAAAAGTAAAATAAATCAAAGAGAAAGTTGACGAGATCGTCAGAACATTGCCCATCTAACATGACAATAGATTGGATATCGTTTTAACATCCAAAAAGCCTCATATGGCTTAACCATAATAGTAATAATGATAAAAATGTCCTTAAAAATCTAAGAAGAGACGCTGATTTTTGTGTTTTTAAAATTCATTTCCCTAAGCAAATCTATTTTAAACTACAGTAAGTTTGTTTTTCAGGCACAATAGAGTTGCCAAATTTTAAAGATCGATATTTCATTGCAAGTATTTTGAACGAAGTGTCGATGAAAAATAGGACCCGGTTGCCATTTTTGATTGCGCAACTCTGCGGGCATCATGAAGCTTGACAAAAAACGATATTTCATTCAATGGATCAACAGAGCAGATTTGTCACTTCCTTTCGCCAAAAACTAGCATTAATGTGTGCAAATACAAAAAATTATCATTTAGCCACAGGAACATTTTCCAAAGATTTCTCCACGAAACTCGATTATTTATGGTCTATCTAACCTTTCCCGTAAAACTTTATTTTTATACAGAGCCTGTGAATGATCTTGAAGACGCCCAGTATCAGATACCTTTCATACTTTCTTTACGGACTGTACTGTACGTACAGCCCATATTTTGCAGTCTTATCTAACACCAGAGATCTCTCATTCCTGTGATGTCCCTCGTGAAACATCTTTGGACCTGCTCGACCTTTGCAAACTTGTCGGATTCATTGCTGTTCAAATGGATGAGGCTAAACAATCAACTAGAGCAGGGTTAGCATTGACATTGGAACACCATCTCTCGGCTTGAAAGTTAGACAAATGCCGCATATTTGAATGCATCACCCATTTTCATCTCCGTTAAGCATATTCAACTTTTCATCATCTTGGATGACAACGCCCAAATCCTTCATGGATGATGCCCACCTAATCTAAGATTAGAACTGGCATTATCTTTGAATGGCATATTCAGTGACGTTATCCCAAACGCCGTTAAGATATATTTTATTCCCTTCAAAGTTATATGCTAAAGTCAACATACACTCTGACACAAAAGTTGTGTCGTTATCGTTCTTTGAACCAAGATGTCATAACAATAGGTGGACAGATGGGAACGATCAAATAACCAGTGTGACCCCAGTAGCTTCTAAAAAAAATTCGTTTTAATTTTGTGGAGTGATTATTATTCAGTGGTTTTATGAGCGTGAGAAGTTATTTTCAAATTCCAAAAACTTTGGAGACCAGTTTTGACGTGTGAATACAATACTGCATTTGTATATAGACTCTGTTAATTAGATCACGGGCAAAAACACGATATAAGGTCACTTAACACATACCTAAAAACATTTTTTTGAACATTTTCTTCCGGTCAATTCTCAAGTAGCCTTATGGGTGAGTTTACCTAAAATATTGTCAAATTCTACTAAGCCGTTTGTCTAATTTGATGTAACAACCCTCCTGTTTGGTCCTTCAAGAATGCTAAATGAAAAAGCCGTTGAAAAAAGATCCGCGTAATAGATTTCCGAAATTTTTTAGAGCAACACTGCTCTGAGTACATCTAAGACTAAAGTCAAAGTAAATTTTCAAATATTTGTTTTTATGTATGTTTTAAGTAACATGATAGAGTTTTTGCCCGTGACCTATTTAACCGAATTCAAAAAAATGTTCTGCATCGCGTTCACATCTCAAAAGTGGTCTCAAAAGTATCTGGAATTTGAAAATGACTTCTCACGCTCAAAAAAATATCGTGTATTAACATGTTTCCCAACTGATGGCAATAGTTCCGACCCATAGTTGGGTGACTCTTCTCTCTCTCCTCATTCTGTCTCCATTTTGATATCTAACTTCTTACATAGATAAATAAAATAGAGATATCTCAATTTTGACATCGACAAAACCGCCATCTATGAGGGATTACCTAACAACATTGGTTAAAATGATGGTTTCATAAGGAATGTCATAGAGTGCGCCACCGTGTTTGTAACGCAAATATCCTTTTTGAAGTTCGATTCTCAGAGTTAATTCAGAAAATACAGCCTGCGTCATCTAGAGGTCACGGATCTCCGCACTGTCACGGCGGTCTGCCTGCTTAGCTAGAATTGAGAAGTCTGGGGGTAGTTTGTGCTTCTTACCACAGACCTTATAATGGCTAGACCTCGCTTCGTGCGAGAAAAAGGTGGACAACTTTGCTTCATCAGCCGGTACATATTACTACACCCTAAAGTGGTGGGAAATTTCGAACTTTTCAAAATTTTGCTAGCGTGACCAAATCCTGAACAAACTCAACGTACTGTACCTACTTTGTTCTCGACGCGAGCGATCGTCGTTACTTCTGAGCACGCGGTCGCCCTGAGATTTCGAAGCTAGCGCAGCTGGGCCAAGTGGTGTCACTTTTCTCTCGCCGACGGAACGGGCCAATGCGGCCAATGCGACATTAGTCAATATATGATCTGTGCTTCTTACCCTTCACACATACGTTTATATCTACCCGAATAAATCGTTATGAATTAAGCTACGGTACTAATCATTCATCAAACTAATCAGTAGGGACAGGAACTTTAGATGAATAAACTTATTCGCCTTTTTTCATCTTTTCTCGTCTTTTTTCCCTTTATTCGTCGCGATTTTTTTTCGTCTAATTTGGATTTTATTCGTGTTTTTTTCATCTAATTGGGCAATTTTATTCGTCTTTTCTCGTTTAATTGGCCAAAATTTGAAAATCTGACTTCAGCTCTACTGAAAACGCTCCCTTAAAGAGGCATTTTGAACTATTGGTTTTTATTTGAAACATGTCCTACCAAAATCTCTAGCCCATTAATTACTTCATTGTATAAATTTTCTAGATTTCGCCGTTTTTGCACAAGCAGGAAGATTTCTCCCCGGTTTCGTCTATTTTGTGGGAGCAATTGTAAAAGTCTGTTTTCGTTTGAACGGGCACTTAATTTGTCTTCTTTCTTAAAAACAGTTTCATTTGCCTTTTTGGGAAATTGATTCGATTTTTACGTCTTATACGCAAGTTTTTTTCGTCTTATGGGAACTTTTATTCCTCTTTTTTCGTCTAATTTGAGAGTTTTATTCGTCTTTTTTCGTTCAATTTGACAGTTTTATTCACCTTTTTTCGTTTAATTTGACAGTTTCATTCGTCTAAACTTCCTGTCCCTACAAATCAGTATGTTATTTTAATAAATGAAACTGAAATTTTACTTTCCACCAAAATTCAAGAGCTCATTGATTTCAACCACTAATCAATAGTTTAGCCATCAAAATTGCACCTAGACTTTCGTGTCGATGTGTGAGCGTAGTTTTTTATCAGGCTAAAAATTCATAGCTATTCCTTCCACAAACCAATTTCGTATCATCGGTGAAAGAAGGAAAATCGGCCTTGGTAAAAAAAAACTTCTGGAGAGTATCAATAAAGATAATGAAAAATCGGACCTCTCAAACATTCCAGTCTCGATTCTCAGGCTACGTGGAAGGAGGTTTCTCAAAGATGAGCCTCATTGTGCCTACCCCATTCCTATTTGCATTTTAAATTAACTTAGTCTGCGTGGCACAATTTGTTCCACAGACCTTTCGTGAAGAAGATCTATTGAGAAAAACTTCTCTCACACGAAACCACGTTACGGTTTGCTTAGAGCCAGCTTTTTTGATGAAGATGAGCACATCAAACAGTACTTTGGAAACAACTACGCTCAATTTCCGTGTCCAAGAACTTGCTGCTTCAAAAAAGAGGCATCCAAGCAGAAAATAGTAGAAAGATAAGGGACACACAGCGATAAACTCCCATCAGTATTTTTACGGTTTGTTGAGTTTCAAAATGCAAAGTATCTATGAAATATTGCTGGAGATGCGAGTTCTTACGAAGAATGTCGGGTTTGAAGGAAGGTTTTGATATGCATGTTTGTTGCAAACCCAAAGGCATCTGTGGAAACACTGCATTGCTGCATTTGTTCCTGACAATGACAGGGCTAGTTTTTTTTTGGATCACAAAGTGTGCCCAGGATGATTATTTCATTTAGACAAAATAAACCCACACTAAGGCGATAAAAGGTTCCCAACCAAACCTTTGACTGGAACAGTTCCCATGTCATAAATCCATCGTCTAGTCTCACTTTATGAACGTACGCTTCGGTTAGGTTAGGTTAGGTTAGGTTTGCAAATATTACCAATCGTTATGCAGACGTCAGTTGGTTTAACACATATTACCTATTAATATATTTTACTGGCACTTTATTGATTGGTGAAGTTACTTTTCAAATTCATTTGATCCTGAGGAAAAAATGAACAAAGAATAGCAATAGATCACTTATACCAATGAGATATCAAATCTGTATCATATCTATGTATATGAGGCATCGTAATGGACGCTTGGAATTCGACAGATGTCGCTTCCTTTGACTAGGAAAGCTGATTACCAAAAGCCAAAGGACATTGTGTTAGCTTGAAGATTCGTTAAATCTTTGGATTTTCGCACAACCATGTCTTTAAAGGGCAGCATATTTTGAAGGTTTTGTAGCTAACATTTGCATTTCATATTCGAACAGTAAATTTGATTTAGGTAAGGCGGCTTTATCGTAAAAATCCCTTGGGACATGTTTGTAGTTGGCACAAAATTGACGTGATTCATATATTTCATTTTTACACCGAAAACCTGAAAATATGAATCCCTGTTTGCGTACAGCCATGATTTTGGCTTGCTTTTGCTCAGGCGATCCAATTTGGTTGTTAAATCTTTGATCGATGATATGAATGTCATGCTAAACCAAGACATGATTTTTGAAGTTCTAAATGCGACCAAAATTTTTGAAGAGCCATCCTGGATCAAGTCCACCATTAATCATTTTTGAAATTTCCCCCGAAAAAAAATCCGTTCAAATTCGGGCCCTGTAACAAGATACCTCATTGCATATAAGTACAACGGTTTTTAAAGATTGCTCTTAACACTGTAGACCTTGAAGTGGAGCTACTCTACACTTCAGAGGGTTTCCCAAAGGTCTCAAGTATTGAACCCCAAGATTAACCTAACTCACGTTGTTGTACAATTGACATACTGGACAAATGAAATGTCGTGAAACGAACCTACGTTTGAAACTCCAATGGCGAGATGTCATGCTTTCATCCATTACAAGTAGTCTTAAAAATGTTGCGACGACAATTTGTGAGTTTGTTAACGGGACAGTGAACTCAATGTGACCTTTCTCATTGTATCAAAGGGACCTTATCGATATAACAAAATTGTTAAATTCGTCCATTAGGGTCTTTTGCAAAGGTTAGACACCTTCATGCGGAACTCTTTTACATCCTTGGCATCATGAAGGTGAATTTGGGTTTGCTGTTTTATCATGAAAGTATTAGCAAGGAATATGCCGGAAGCTTGCAACCTTGGTTTATTCTTTGCGAGTGGTATACTTCCAAATCGTGTTATCTTCGCATTTCGTTTGTATTAAAAAATGCACCGATTTGGTTCAACTTATTTGAAAGTCAAGATGCTAGTTTCATCCAATTTTAGTTAAATGTGAGAATGGTGGATTTACAAAGCTCCAACATGTTCTCAGGAAGTTTTATTTTAAAGAAATAAAGCGCACGAATAAAAAACCAGCAAAGGGCTAAAACCGGATTTTAAAGATTTTCATAACCGACAACGGAAAGACGATTTTTAAAGGATTGACGGGAAATACGGCAAAAATGAATACTGTATGTCTAAATAGTTCCCCCTGACAAATCATTTTTCTACCGTACAAACTACAACTAACCAATATTTTGTTTCCATTAAGGAGATTAGAATATCGCTTCTGTTCGGAAATATCTAGAGCAGGGGTCGGCAACCGGTGGGCCGCGGCCCACATGTGGGCCCAAGGATGGTCATTGGAGGGCCTAGGCGCTATGGGAAAGTCCAAAACTGTGGGCCTGTGAGCCATCCATAGTACTGTGCTCGTGGGCCCAAAGCTCTTTGATCGTTAATTTGTAGGCCCTTTGAACCTACCAACGTCTGCTTGGTGGGCCCTTGACAACGCATGGTCAAATTGGTGGGCCCTGACTTAAAAGTGGCTGCCGACCCTTGATCTAGAGAATATACATTTGAAGAGAGTTATCTGATATCTTCCTGATTCTGATTCAATACGTTTAAGAAAGATCCAAACTGATGAATCATCTCAAACCTTTGGCAAAAAGACAAACCAGAAACTACGCCAAAACGAAACCAGAACGACCGTATCAAAGAAGAAGGTACATAAAATGCAATATTCGAGTTCGAAAAAAAAGTTACAATCTACCTATGCGAAACAACTAGTCATCATGGCATCACTTGTTTGTGAAGTCAAAATGACGACTTCAATTTTCCCCTAGGGCTTTTACTCAACAATGAGAACTCCACAAACGGACAACCCTTTCATTCGTTTATCTACTAAATTCGATTGGCTTTTCAAGAGAACAGACTCGAGCTTTAAAGTATTTAAAGCAACGACAAGGTGCATGTTCTCCACACACAATCTGATGCCACCAGAAACAAGCATGGTCTCAACTAGTCTCAATCAGCTTGTGGTTCTCGAATTAGCTTTCATGGCTTTCTAAGCCAAATCCACCACTATCTTCACTTCACACAAGATCCCATCTATGTTATTGTTTCTTGGACCCAAAGTGCTTGAGATGCTTGCCACATAGGGTTATTCATGGACAAATATGGAGTACGCATTCTCACAAGGGAATATTCCCACCCTCTTAACAGGAAATATGTACAATAGTGCAACTGCCAGAGCTATTAGATCTGAACATCTATGCATTGTGTAACTAATCATTAGCTATTGGGAACAAACAAGTTTACGTAAAGAAAAGAGACGGTTGGTACAAAAACGAGGGAGTGACCACTCAATATCCCTAATTTATCCGAATAGCTTACAAAAGAGATTATGAACTTTCCGGAGTCGATAAAATGAAAGCCATAGAACTGGTTTTCCTTGTTGGTACACATACACGCATACCATGGCTGGACAAGTCCCTAGCTTCAAGTATCCAAAATTAGTCAGCCAAGTTTTCCTAACGACCTGTTTTCTACCCACGTCTAGAAGGTCCTCTAGACGTACTTTTGAAGCTTCGACAGGCAGACAAGATTCACATTTGAAGATCAATGGCACCCTTCAAAGCAAAAAAAGGAGCTTGGTACCGTATATTCTTGAATAACAAAAGATAAATAAATTAAAGACTTGAGAAACTTCGGCACATTCGCGCATGTCTTTTGTTTGACAACAATGCGTGTACTAATGGTGTGCATGCGAACGTGTTTTTAAACACCTGTTGCTACACAAAACGGCATTGTCACATAAGGATGTATTTATAAACTGAAAGGCTTGAATGAGTAACAATAGATTGGCATATCTTATTCTGTATGCTTTAGCTAGCTCATAAATTATTTACCAAATGGTTCACAACCTGAGAGATGTTGTTGGTTCACCGAAATTTGAAAATTTGGCCGGATTTTTCATCCATTCATACCCAAATGTGCCTACACACAGACTTTTGCACGGATACATTTACAAAATGAACTCACCTAAATACAACATCCTTGCAGTAGATCACAAAATTGAGTGAGGAATTGATCACAATGAGTAGATGATTGGTGGTGACAATGTTCTTCGCCCAGGTGGGAAATGAGCCTCGTTTTCCATCTCGTAAATTGCTCATCTCATACAAGGCGATAAAGATCTCACCAACGTGGGTCACCATAAAGAGTACTATAATCATTACAAGCACACATGTGATGTTTCGGTTTCGTTTTCGCCTCTTTTCTTCTTGGGAGTTATTTAGAGCATTACTCGCTTTGGTCACCCTCATCAAATCCCTTGAAATGAGGACAGTAGTGACAAACATACAAAGAGTGGGCAAAAACACAACTAACACAGAAGAGGCTATTAAGGTGTAGTCCCGGACATAGTCCTCGTCTTTCCGAAGGTCAGTGGTCCTGGCTACCACCTTTGTGGTGTTGATCAAGACCTTCATGGACTCGTTTCCAGGGGCGAGATCCGTGCTCAGGGTTTCAATGTGATATTCGAACTCAAACCAGCGTGGCACGTTCACAAGACTCGCCAAAACTAAGACGATCAAGGCTTGAATGTAGCCTGCACGTTTGACATTGGGGTTCATATCAATTAGGTCCAGGTATCGATTGATTCCCACACAAGCGGTCATGTAACCCGAACAAGTCATGAAGACATTGGTCAACGGGTACAAGTAAGGGACGGTGTATGGAAAATAGTTCTCAGCGTAATGTCCGCATTGAGTGGGCAGGGAGAACAGAAAGTATATGGAAATCAGGAGAAGGTTGTCAAACGTGGCCAAAGAGCACAAAATGTCCACAAAGTCCTCTTTAAGCTTGACTTCTCGTTTGCGGAGGATGTGAAATGAGACACAGTTCCCAATAATGCCACAGGCGGAGATAAAAGGCATAAGGAATGCTTCCACGAGATATTTGTAGCTCATGTCTAGATATCGTGTTGCCCGTTTTGCCAATCACCAATAAACCTTGAAAGAAGCCTAACTGACACCGTGTGGATTCGGACCGTGATATGCCCTCTAATTAAAGTGATCTTTCCAGGAGTCAGCAACATGGCCAACCTAAACCAAGTCATGTCCTCGTGATTCCAACTTTTTATCGATCACTCACGAACGTTAAGAACGTTTCGCCCAAAATGATGTCGTGGAGTGAAGAAAAACTGAACTTTCCCGTATGAACAAAAAAAAAACTTTTTGGTTAGTCATTCCCTCGATTTTTTTCACTACCAATGTTGACCAAAGGCAAACATTGTCTCGTGGGATTCGTGTTCACTTGACTTCCACTGAATCACTTTGACGATGCACTCCGTTGCCATTAAAGCCAAAGAAGGTCCATTGGAAGAACAAATTAATTGAATATGTCACAGAGAAGGTGCAATGAAGCAGGTTCCTTCATTCCGACCAAATGGATCCAGGTGATTACTTGGCAAGGGCTCGACGTCAATTGGAGCAACTCCCGAGAAGTAGCAAACGGACCAGAACGTCTTCCAAATGACGATACGAGAATTTGGTTCCAAGGTGGGCGCTAAGAAGGGACAGACGGAGAGAGAGAGGCCGTTGGTGGTCGCCTCACTCTTTGAGCTCAAGGATGAGAGAAGAAGGAACATAAATGGCATTGCTATTGAGCTCGTTCCAGAACAGTGGAATGAGGTGGTGGCTGGAGGCTTAATTTTCTAGTTTGAAGCCGCCTTGAATTGGTTGATTAGTGGTTCTCCATTCAAATCATTTCCCTTATTTTGAAGGTTTTGTAAATGGCCTTTCTATTACTCTGAAGCTCAAATTTCAAAAGTTGCTTTCCATGGCAACGTGGACTTGTTCTGGAAAGGTGTAAACTGGAAATTCTTGGTGTCACGGGGCACTTTGCACTTGGGCCTTTGAAGAACATTTTTCATGGACTGTGAAATGAAGCATTTAAAAGGTTGCCAATACATTTGAAGCCACATACAATTCAATGATAAATAAAAACCCTTTAATGGTTTCAAAGAGTACAAATCCCTTTTGGTTTTACGTACTGTACTGTTTGTTGCCTATTTCTCGTGGTTCTGCGATGCAAAATGTCTTGAGTTTTGAAAATGGTATGAGGTTACTTTCTCTTGATTTGGAACTTTAGTTAAATAAATATCAAAGAAAGATATGGCAACAAAGTAAATGTTTGCCAACCTCAATTTACCCCCACAAAACATCTTACTAGGTCAATTGTTGAGGACGCTCGGAAGTTAAAGAATAGGGGAAACAGTAACAAGTAGGGCCAGGAAAAAGCGACAAAATATTAAATATATTTTTTATTCAAAAGTCCAAAATATTTGAAAAACAAGCCGAATATTTAAAAATATTTTTTTACAACGCCATTATTTGGTAATTTCGTCTTTTTTCACCAATTTATCCAATATATTTTTGGTATTTTTAATTCGATGGGTCGTTTTGGAAGGCGCACCTTACAATTAACTGGTAAAGCAAAAGCGTTTTCGATTTGCCTTCATAAATGGCGCAGTTTTTGCGAATATGACAGTAATTATGGTTTTTAACAGTAATATTTTTTTTTAGTGTTTAATTTCAGCACAAATGCCCTTTTGTAGCCATTTTGATGTATTTGGTTCGTTTCGTTTAATCCCTGTTATGCATTGACCATTCATTAATATTGCTTAAATTTTCCCAAAATATTTTTTCTGCCCCAAAAATCAAGAAAATATTTGGTTTCTCCTCAAGACTGCCAAAATATTTTTAAAATCGAGGAAAATTTGAGAAATATTTTTAAAATATTCTATATTTTAGAAAAATACTTCCAGACCCTAGTAATTAGCAAAAGAAATAATCATGTCCGAGTGAAGTTTCAGTACAAAAAGTGCGTTTTTTAATCTCAAATACGCATGGATGTTCTGAGACTAAACACTACCATGGTTATTTTTATTGCGTATTACTATGCTTCAACCATACTTGCAATCCCCTCGACAACTGACCTACTATCAGTAAATGTGCTCCCTCACTCCCTAAAGAAAATGCCGTTTCTAACATCCCAACCAACTCCAAGTTTTTGGTGAAACTAAGTGAAACTAAGTGACCTTTCAGAAATGAATATGTTAAGAACTCGTTGCATACACCCTTCTGTATTTGGTGTTTCAATTCTAGCTTAACCTAATTTTGAAAAATTGTGAAGAATTCATGGCTTGATGTACAATGACATGACCTAAATAATGAGACTCTTTCCAACCTTGACATTTTTGACTTCAAACACGCTTGAATAACTTTTCTCTTCAACTAGTGAACTAAAGTGGAAAGTCATCGAACCCTCCCTGAAATATCGTGGTAATGCAAGTTGAAATTTCATCGCAAATATCAATAGTTCTACTAAAATGGTCAAGCTTACCCTGATCAAATTCTTGGTCAATGCTTAACCTAACTTAGCTTTGCGCTTTGTCTCAGATCTCAATAATAAGATTGCTCATTTTTTTAAGATCTCACTTTTTGACACTTTGATGATCGATCAAAAATACCTCTTTTCACATCAAAATTGACATTTTTGAAGAACCCTTTTCTTGCACAGAATTGACTTCCATTACAACCTCCAAGTAGACTCCTTTTAAACCAGGGGTTCTCAACCTTTTTCAGGGGGATACCCATTTTGGCAAGGGAAATATCCGATTTACCCCCCTATGTAATGACGGAGTCATTACGGACGGTATGTCAAACGGAGAAAAACATTAAAAATGTCAAAATACGTGAAGAAGAAAAAAACGTGCAATATTGGTCGAAAAAACCCAAGTTTTTTCCAATTTTTCCGGACACAAATTTACCCAACAGAAAGTCAAATTTACCCAATTTTGGGTAAATACACATAAGTTGAGAACCCCTGTTTTAAACTTAAAACCATATCAAGATTTGGATTCTTCTCTCTCAACAAAGAGATAAAGGCATATTGTTATTTGATAACCTCTATGGATTGCAAATGATTGGCCAGGTGTCATTGTTTTAAGTACTTCATTAAATCAATACTGAAATCCAAATGACTAATTGTCATTAATCGGATTCTAACTTTTAAATATGAAGGCAATCATGGTTTTGAGGGTATTTTCCTTCTCTTTCATAGCTTCCCTCGCCATCCCTAGACTATTTTGAGAGAAGTACAATATTTCCAACCTTAATGGGCCTAAAAGCATGGATGAACCTCACCAATCCCACATCCCTAGTTAAGAGGATATGAAAATGCAAACCATTAAACTTTGGAGCAAATGAAAGTGCTTTCCAAAACCAAATATTTGGTCACGTAATTTAAAAGTGGTTGTGATGGTCTTTTGCCTGAATAAACATCAAGACAAGCTATATTTTCGCTTAAACCATCGGCATCCACTGCTGACGATAGCAGTACTCCAGAGATCAATATTAGACACAAAAACAAAATATCGGAGATGTTGCTCAAGCAAGAAATAGTGTTTGTCGTCATTGGTTACTTTCTCAAAGTGGTGCTAAGAACTGACAACCCACATTTATCACTTTTCGCTCGCTCGTTTCATGGGCAAACGAACCTGTCTTAATAAACGGTTATCCAATTCAGTTTTGCTGTGAAGGGAGCCGTCGTAGTAATTATCAAATTTCTACCTTTTGGTGTATTCGGTTATGGTCTCCTAGAGGGATTCTTAAAAAGCTCTCTACTGTACATCAGAAATCACATTTGGAACATATTTGAGGTGTAAAACATGTTCCAAGAAAAGAAACGTCTTTTATTCTATGACGAGCCTTGTATTGTAGATTCAAGGGTCCACATTCAAATCCATAGATGTCTCAATTTTGCACAATACTTACTTAATATTGTTATCAAGGATTTATGGAAATTCCCAAACATTCGGAGGTTCATTTCGAACTGAGGAACTCAAGTGAAACAACTTTCATTTATTGCGGGCTTTTTAATAGAGTGAGGTATAAAATATGTTAAAAGTGCTTTTGGTAGTGACAAATGTATTCAATACATATTCAGAGCTTAGTTCTACATCTGTTGTGTTCAAATTAATTGATAATTTGTTGATTAACAGTGGAGTTAGAGGATATTACATACTTTTGTACACACTTATACGAACTTTATTTTTACAACCAAACTGATGACTGAGGTGCATTGTTATAAAGAATTCGAAACGTGTATCTTATGTTGACCACTTAAGGCAAAGCCTATAAGAGAGGCACATTTTATTATTTATCGTACATTTTATCCGTCCTAAAGCAAAGAGAGAGGAGGTTTCCACCGGAAGAGTAAACCTCCAAGAATACAAATAAACTAGATGTACTTAGTCAAATTTCCGTGATTCAATTGCTATATAGAGCATGCAGGATAAGGAAAAGAAAAAAAGAAGCCATGAAACCAGAAAGAGGCTCTAAAACATGAAATATTCTAAGCTAATGACTGCCTAATGTCGAGGGGTTCTCGGAGAGCACCTACGGTACAGTATGTCCCGAAAGTTTAAGCTACTTCTATTTTCAATAAGATATGGTCACACTCTTTGACGAGGACCTGTGAAGAGGACAAGTTAACAATTTTTCGTTTACCAAAATAATGTTACGCCAACTCAACCGGTTTTGAACAACCTGCTTAACATCCTCTGACACAAAGACAAACCTCAATAGGGCGCATTTGAAAAGCCATAAATATTTTTGGAAATTACAATGTTCGGACATCAGTCACTTGGACGATGGGAGGTGTGGCGACGTGGATTTGGCATGCTTGAGGCTTGAATGTCCATTAGAATCAAAGTCAAGACTCTCAAGGTGTCCCCCAATACCGTTTTATGTGGAAGAAAAAAATTGAGAGAGTGGAGAGCCGTAACAATCGTCCAAGGACAGGACTGCCTTTTGGCCTTAGCTGTGTGGTCAAGATTATCATCTCCAAGTCAGTGGGCAAGACATACCGTTCCACAGCGAATTTAGCGGCAAAACTACTGCAAATGGTCAAAAAACTTCCAAATAATGTGTGCACCGTTACATGAAGGATAAGCTTGACCTTAACTTGAATCGAAGACCAAAAAGGCAAAAAATCACAAGTGCTCAACGGCTGGCAAGGCTAAGATTCTGCAAGGATCGGAAGGGATGGATTGGTAATGACAAGAGACGGGTGTCTTTCTCATATGAGTGTCCCATCCATCTGTTTCAGCCAACAAATGCCAAAACTGATCGAATCTGGGCGCATTCTAGCGCCGAGGTTCCCGTCCAACAAACTGTGAAACACCCTAAGTCTGTCATGGTTTGGGAATGATGACGGCTCAGGGTCTGTCTGAGCTTTACTTCATTAAAAAAATGAGCGTGTGACGGCCCAATACTATGTGGAGAAGATCCTTGCTGGCCCATGCTTGGATGCCTTCACCAAAACGGCCAGGAAAGGCCTGCTTTTAGCAAGCAGAATGGTGAGCATCAGGTACTCTGCGATTTTTCAACAGGATAGGGTGCCCAGCCACACCTCCCACCATGCCCAAATGTGGTGCCAAAATAACCTTCCTGGGCTTCAGCCAAAGGCCATGTGGCCACCTAATTCACCTGACCTGTCTCCAATTGAAAATCTTTGGTCAATCTTGAAGCAAAGGCTGGCAAAGATGCCTGGTGCCACCAGCCTTAACCACCCCAAATTACAAGCAAAACAAGCCTGGTCAGAGATTGAACCCAACACTTTGAAGAAGCTAATAACAAGAATGCCCCAAAGAATATCAACTTGTATTAAGCTCAAGGGTGATTGCATTGGTAAATCAAATTGTTCAATGGTGTACACCCTAATAGCATCAGAATACCTTTCTAGTGTAGCTAAATTTTTCGGGACGTATTATAAAATTACAAACACCAAACCAAATAAAATTTTCGTCTGTTAATTACTTTGTCATTATTAGTGATGAGGTGGTTAATTACAGTTGAAACTGGGTGATGCATGCAAAAAGAGGAAAAAGAACTTCAATTGTCAATTTAGTTTACCAACGGATCCAAACTCATTAAACAAGGTCTCCATGCGTTAATGGGACATGCACAAAGGTTGCTCAAGTGAGTGTTTTTGATCATACCGCAAGCGATAAAACAGGGCTGTTGGTTGTTCTGGAGATTGATGTTCCACGTTAAGACACCTTGGCTGGAATTGGGTCAAAAATATACAAAATCACCTTTAGGGTCATTGAAGAAAAAGCTCTTGAGAAAGCCTTCAGGTGCTGCAACAAACGACTTAACGACGATCCAAAACATAATTTAAAGATACATATTTGTTCACTGGACACCATGGAATTATATGATTATTTAAAAAAATCCCATAAAGAGAAATGAAATAGTTTTTTACTCCTTCTCTCTCTCAGTCTCACATGAATGTGTGACTTCGTGTATCTCATTTTCTTAACTCATTGAAAACTTGCTGAAATTGAAATGTTTTGGATTTGCTAAATTGGGCTAAGCAACACAGCACAGCCAATGAATGGCCCTATTTTACCGCCTGCAGTATGATTCAAAGCAGTCACTTTAAGGAACCATTGTGCACGTTCCATTGGCTAAGGAAAAGAAGGAAAAACAATGGATTATTTTCCTTTTCGAACATTTATTGCCAAAAATGTGCGTTCAATTTTGTCATTTTTCTCGCTTTACAAAGTATATGTTGACAAATTTTGGGCACCCTTCAAACTTATTGAAAACAGATTATATTAATTGGTTTTGAATATCGCAAATGCAACGTAGAAGAATATTTTTGTTATGACTAAAAATTTGAACATATTTGACATTTCTTCCAAACTATCTGATTTTTTTTCTATTTTTGAAAACATTCATGTCTTTTTTCTCGCAAAATTATCCGAACTGTTCTTCATATGTAAAACTATGACTTGAAAGAAGAACTAATTCAAAATCAATACGTGAGATGTTGGCTTTCCTCCAAGTCAACTTTCCACAAATGAAAAACTGATATGTCAAAATTCCAGCGGACTTTTGTACTATAAGTAGAGACAGGAAGTTTAGACGAATAAAACTG
>JAAGOF010000109.1:1538728-1632260 GCA_010645155.1 Tigriopus japonicus | reverse complement strand
ATTTCCATTTTTGCCTAATCAGACGAAAAAAGTTGAGTAAAATTGCCGGATTAGACGAAAAAAGACGAATAAATTTGTCGCGACGAATATGGTTAAAAAAGACGAATAAAGACGAAAAAAGACGAATACGTTTATTTGTCTAAAGTTCCTGTCCCTAATTTTAAGCATTTCTTTCTCTTCTAAGGCTCAACTCTGATGGGCTAACATTCTTTACTCGACCTCAACATGTCTTACCTTTCATGTTGTTCTCCTTAGTGACTGTAGTATTCCCGCTCTACTCTCACATGGTTGCTCGTGCTCTTGCTAGTCATATACAGTATATTCTTGTATATAAACCTTGCCCTTTCTGAATAAAAAATCTAGTCATTCACAACACTCGGCCATACTACATGGCGCAGTCGGTAGGATTCGAACCTACGCTCCCAAATCTGGAATCTGTAAATCTGTGATATGTATGTTAACCCTTCTGTGATATATCTAATTTAACTTATGCATGTTTTCAACTTCATGCCCCCCCGGAAGGGGGAGATGTAGTATTCCCGCTCTACTCTTCATAGCTCTAGTCATATATATTCTTGTATATAAACCTTGCCCTTTCTGAATAAAACATCTAGTCATTCACAACACTCGGGCATACTACAGTGACAGAGAAGATTAATAAATCTTAATCGTGAATAGTTTCCCACGAGTAATGTCTAATCTTGACCATCTAATAGTAAGGAAGGAGACCTTATTGTCCACCAAAACTGTTTGGGCCAAGACTTCTTGAAAGCCTATTTTTGGGCCTGCGTGTTAGCACCAAGTACCACGCCATTTTGAGTTTACGGTTGAACGACAATAGGGCTTCCGGTAAAAGCTGACCAAGATCATTGATCAACAAGATAGTCATTGTGGGCCTCAAAAGAAGACATCGCTAAAATCGCTAAGAGTACTTTACCACAAATCCCCTTTCCTAGCGTGCACCTCGATTAAGTTGATTGACTGAGATGGATATGAACTACTCCTTGGGAGACAACGAGGACACAGACGGACATCGATTTTCCATTAATTAAATGTCCCCCAACCAAAGCTTGATTGAGCGACATTATGAATGAGCCATTTAATAATTTTGGACTTATTGAGCGTCGAAGGAAACGTCGAAAATGTGGTCATGAGATTAAATTTCAAGAGTTTGACAAAGATTTGATGTCAAGAAATGAATAAAATATTTATTGTTTCCTCGAACGCAATCAATCACTTTCACTAGAAAACTAAAAAAAAAAACATTTTGCAAGTAGCCAATTCAATACAGTTTGAATCCCAATCAAGGTGATGTGTTTAGAAGCTTAATCTTTTATGACCAAGATTGTGACAACCAATTTTTATCTCAATCGAACACCAGAGTCAATAATTATGCACCTTTACAGTCTCGGAAAGCTACATGTTTTAGTCCAAAATGATTTTTCCCCAATAGGATCGATGAACTTAATTAAGTAGTGTTGATTTGAGCTGAAGTCGTGGTTAAAGTCCAAAGCATTCGACATTTTTTAAACTGCCACTACAAAAAATTACCTAAGAATATTTGAGGGAAAGAAAATGTTCAAAGATATGTAAAGCATGGGTCAGGTACTAGACGTCTTGTTTAAGAACCGACTACTTGTCCTGATCCATAGTGTCTCTTTCAGTTGAATTTACGTGACATTTTGGTTTTCTTGCCAATGCAAGTTAGACATTTTGAAAAACTTGATAGGCAACTCTCTTATCCTCCATGCAAGTTGTCCAGGGAATTCTCTTGCTATGGACAACTTACATGGAGGGTTAGACAGTAGCCCATCAAGTTTTAAAAAGGCCAATTTGATTTACAGGAAGATGTTTAAGGATAACAGATATTTTCCATATTATAAAGAATTTTTGAATTTTGCATCATGCTTCTGTTTGGTGCAAGTTCCACACAAGTTGCAATGGGATTTATCCATGAAGTTAAAACCACTCTTTGGTGATATTTAGGCATCATCTGGAATTTCCTATTTAATATTTGCTTGTTTGGCTTAGATTTTCTGGACATGTTTAGATGCAATGAATCAACAATTTTTCAATTGCCGCTTATTCCTTGGGGTGTGGCATATTTTTTGAGTACTTCTTCATCCATTGGATATTGAGCTTGTCTAAATTCATACCATATGGTGCAAATTAGTAGGTGAATTCATTTCATGGATTTGCTCTTTGTTTCCTGTGGTCAAAAGTAACAAAATCATTGAAATAGCAACAATTAGTACCTGAAAACATCAATGAAGACCATTTTCACTTATTTTAGTGTGAAATTTCATTCAAAGCTCTTGCAAATTATGTAATATGTGATGTGCTATGTGCTCTATGTGAACTCTCTGGAACCATGGCTGACCGGAATCCTACCCTTATGTAAGTTGTTCCAAAACCAGGTGAACAGTGTGTTAAATCGTTAATCATTCAATATTTTGACAACAATCCTTCAAAATAATCATTTGACAGCATATACTTGTCTCTTGGACGTTAAAAATTGTGCTCATTTGTGTGATCAGCCATCTACAAGCATTCGTAGAGATGTTTGAATGAAAGAACTCTCTCATTTTACCACTATGGAGACAAGAAAGTTGGCCCCAGCGGAAAGAAAAAAGTTGTCACAAACCTTGCCCAAACTGGTCCATTATAGCAAGGAGGGAGGTCTCACAATAATAACATCATACGTAAGCAGTCAAGAACCTGCAATTTGCACTTGTCCATTCTCTGCTTTGGGTTCACCAGACTTGTGCCAATTATTTCTAAAATGTAGTTAATAGGCCTGGAAATTTAATGCAAATAAAAGATACCTAAAATGTCCTACAAAATTGACAAAATTGCAAATAAAATTAATTTTCATTGGTATTTAGTAATGTTTTTGCGAATTCTTAAAGTCGGGGTTGTCGACCCGCGGTTGTCGATTCAAGATTTATGGGGCTAGAAATTGCAATTTTTTGTCTCTTGTGCACCAAATTAACTTATTTTTGGATTTTTTTCTGCTTGTCGATATGAAAAGGCTTCAGAGAAGAGACTTGTAACCGAGGGCAACAATTTCCACAAATTCAGTCCGTTCATTATTCATTGCCAGAACTGAAGTCTTTGTCAATTCCATTATCGAACTCTAATTTTGAAAAAAACCGACTAAATTTCGTAACAAATCTCTCCCTTTTAGGCATTCGTCAGTTATTAAGATGCGTAAACCTGCGATCCTTACACTAAGTAGAGTGGGGACTTTGTTGGTCAAGAAACCACATCTTCCGAAGTTTGTATCAGACAAAATCAAATTAAAAAACATGAGATGGGAAAAAAACATTTGTTTTCGTATTCACATTTCGATCAAATTTTAAATGATTTTGAAAATAATATTTGGTCCACAAACCACTCTTGAAATCATTTTTTTCTGCCAAAAAGTCTCCAAAATGCAAAGAAAAATGCAATTAAGCCCTCTGAACCTATAACAAAGCATTAAACTAAACTAAAGCATCAAATTCCCAGTCCTGGTAATTGATCAAAATTATGACTGCTCTGGTCTCAAAAGTAGTTACAATTACTTTATTTTCAAATGTATTCGATTACAACTACTTTCGTAAAATAATTGAACTGCATTTCAATTACATTTTTTTGAAATTCAATTGAACTCCTTTCTTCTTAAGTGCAAAATGAGGAAAGAGTATAAAAAACTTGTGACCTTTGAAAAAAATCAATTTACGTAGTGAAAAGTATTGGAAAGATGGGGTAAAATTTGCGAGATGATTAGGCCATGAACTTCTTACGTGAGTAAAAATGTATTTTAGATGGTAATTTGTCCTTGAAAAATGTCAATTACATTGGCAAAATGGTAAAAATGTAATAAATTACAATTACATAGATTTGATTTTAAATGCAATCAATTAAAATTGCAATTACATGGGAATATAATTACAATTACATCTCAGGTCAGGAGTCCACCTCCCTGTCTATGAATGTGAAATGTGAAAACTTGAGGTGCTTATTTTAACTGAAACCTATTGAACTTCGGTTGGCGGAATGTCCTAAGCAATAGACAAAAATGTCTTTGAGCAACGTCATTGTTTTGAAAATAAAGAAAAAAATCATTTCATCAGTGAAGTACACAACATGAGTTTGAATTTTAAATCTGGTTGTTTAACTAATTGGTCCAAGGCGACTGAGCGCGACTCATCGGTGGAAATGAATTTTACCTTTTCCTTCATCTTGAACCATGTCGTTGTAAGACATTTTCTGGCTGAAGTCTGTCACTTCCGGGATACCACTCAAAGGCAACCACAAACCCAGAATGGGTTCAAACACATTACAAGACATTTTTGTGCCTTTTCGCTTAAATGCTTTTTCCTATTCTCCACCCTATTGGTGTTTGGGATTTCAATCGGCATGAAACCTGATAAGGTTGTTCATTCGAAGAATCAGTTAAGCAGTGAAGCCACGAAATTATCAGCTTTTTTTCGGGGGGTGTCGGGGGGACGGATTTTTTAATACCGCTACAAAGAATGGGATTCCCTTTAAAGAGAGTTAATGATTAATATAGTTTCTATAATTAATGTTTATATGAAAATTGATTTACCAATGAATTACTGTTCTGTTTTGAATTACTGTTACACAACCCTTGTAAAGTGGGTTGGTATGATTACAATTAGTTTCATAAAGTAATTGAATTTCATTTCAATTCAGTTCGTGCCGTTTCTGTTTCTGCACTTGTTTTTCGTTACAGAAATAAGGGGCCAAATTATACGGGTAATGTTTTTTTCTAGCAAAGGAACACAAATAAATCACTCTTTACCAATTCCAATCAGAGCAAACATGGACGGGGTGATACTGGTAACCCTTTTGCTTTCTCTTTTGAAGTTCTGTGTATAGTGTTAGGAAAGAGTTAGAAATCTTTAGAGTGGCCATCAACATCATTGAAGATGAATCATTGAAACCATACTACCATTTTTGAGCATTTTCAGCGTAGGTGCGCTGCTTTTTGCAATAGCTCTTGACAATGCTCTAATCTAAAGGGAGGAGACGTGGTGTCGTGGTTGGCGCAGTTTCCTATAGTGAAAGAGGTCCCAGGTTCGATTCTCCTCCCCGACCTTTCTCAAGGAAACTTTTAGACGCTATTCCACACCCACAGACGGAGCACCAATCTGATATCGGACAAGAGATTGCCTATCGGAACAATTTGGACGATGTGATGGCTGGCTTTGCTGGCCAGGCGAGGCTCAAATCTCGTGTACAAAAGCCTGAATGACACCTGTTTTCAAGCACTTCTGTTGCTTCTCTTAATCGCTCAGAATTTAGTAGGCAATTGGTAAATTCCACTTAGCATTGTCATGGATTTGTTATTGAACATGATTTGGCAAAACTGATAAAGACTGAAAAGATAACCAAAACACTAAATAGGGGAAAGCTATACAAGTTTTGGTTGTACATTCCCATACCCATTTTTGTGTGTGAAAGGCACTTTCCTTGAAGAGAACTTGCGCACTTGTGCGCAACTTGTGCGTGTCAACATCTTTGTGAAAGAGCTTCACAAGCAGCAGATTTGCAAATTCTTATTATTTCTTTACCGATTATTCTTCCTCTAAAACCAATATTTTTTTAAAGGCATCACAACATCTATAGGTACTGATATCAGTTAACTCAGTAACAAATTGAAGCAAGCACGCATATCTTGAATGAAAGGAGGGTACATATTTGTTCATAAAAACACTCTTATTCAGCCCTCAAAATTTTGGAACTCTATGATTAAACTCTCTTTCAGAAAGGTTCACGAGACCTTTGAGTGGATTGAAAAGTGCTCACATTGTGTATTTTGTTCGAAGCACAATCACCAACACAACTGTTTGTCACGCCATTTCTTTTTGGCACTAAAGAAAGGCTTCATATTGGTTTGAAGGGAACCAGGTTTCTCACAAGTGAAAAGGGTTGTATAATTCGTAAGTGGAAACGTTTTTGTTGTCAAGAATATTTCCGGATGATTAGGATCATTGATACTACGAAATTTTTTAGAGACGAAATACGTAGACTCCAGGTTCATAAAATACGAACCTGGAGGTCTTCCTAAAGTAAAAGACGTTTGTTTTAAAAATAAAAAATAATAAAAAAAGCCGTTCAAAAGGCTATCAAAGGAATTTAGCACAATAAAAAGAGGTTCTTAGTAACAATCAATCAACGTAGTGGGTCTTCATCAAGGCATTAGTCATTACCCCCCCACGAACACGTTAGCACGTGCGGCCATTCATTACTTTCGGAAATGTAACCAATAACATTTACCACTAATTTCGAAAAAGTAATCAATTAAAATTACCATTACTGTTGAAAAAGTAATCAATTAAAATTAGCATTACTTTTGAAAAAGTAATCAATTAAAATTACTATTACTTTCGAAAAAGTAATCAATTACAATTACCATTACGTTCGAAAAAGTGATCAGTTACAATTACCATTATTTTCGAAAAAGTTATCAATTACATTACCTTACAAATAAATTAAATTACAAAAAAATAAATTACATTACAAAAAGTAAATAATTACATAACAATACACAAATTAAAAAAGTAATTACTTTTGGGAAAGCGTGATTGCATTATAGTATCAATTTCTTAATTATTGGGGACTCACTCAAAAATGCGTGATGGTGTGTGTGGCTCCTTTTCACTGATATTGTGTGTTTTCCATTCGGACCTGACAATTTGTAAAGTGCATGCATAAGCTTTGCTAAGAAGTCCAATTTGCCGATTCAAAGTAGCGCAAAATTTTCTCTGAACGTGACGTATGGAATCTTAGAGAAGCGTCATCCTTTGCGATAAGGTTCACTCTAGAGCAAAATGTTACGGAGAATGAATTGCTACAAGCTTGTCGATTGAATAAATTTGAATGACAGTTCTGTTACAGCGCGCTTATTTGTGAATAGCTAGATAGAGTCATGTTTGGTCAGCGCTGCCAGGACATTTGGGTGGTATAACACCCAAACGCGTTGCTTGTTTCTTGTTCTTTCGTCCTGAAAGAGTTAGTAAAGAGAAATCGCAATAAAATTCATTTTGTGTCAATATTTGATCGAATTCTAGAACAGTATTGGTAAGGATGTAATGGTAACAAAATTTTACCCATTACATTTGCAGATTTCCCTCATTCAATGCCATTACTCAAGATCTTCACCATCAATTGCTTTAAATACAGCCTTTTTCATGTATTTTACAGGGCTGGGCACTTCCATTGTCAAAATTTTCAACAGCAGTTTTGAGAGTCAAAACGAGGTTGTACAATATTTTAAAGCATTGTACGTGAAAATTCAGACAATTTTACATAGGAAATTTCAATTGAACCACCATTGGCGGCAACAACACGTTCAACACGACCATGGAAAGATTGGCATGCCCTAGCAACCTCCGAGGGATCCATGTCGGCAGTTACCTAGGTGATGGAGCATATTAGGTATTAGAGACTTTAGGCTGTTGTGGTGGGTCTTGCAAGCCATGGCCTCTATTCTCCCCTTCATGTAGAAGTCGAATGGGTTCAAGTCAGGGGAGTATCCCAGAAGTGGTGGAGATTCTCAGTCATCCAGGCAATGGTCTTCTTGGCCTTGTGGGCAATCCTCGTGCTTGCTGGAAGGTATAAGGCTTTCCACCAGTGCTGGGCACCATCCACGGCACCACAACATCTTCAAGAACCTCGTGGTGGACCTCCTGGCCCACTTTCAGGCCGACTCTTAAGAATTGGGGACCATTGTCTGGATGACTGAGAATCTCTGCCACTTCTGGATCCCAACACATGGCCTCAAAACTCCGCTGACTTCAACCCATGTGACTTCTACTTATAGGGAAGGATGGAGACCATGGCTTGCAAGACCCACCACAAAAGCCCGAAGTCCCCAAAGCGCTCCATCATCAGGGCCACTGCCGACATGGATCCCTCGGAGGTTGCCAGGGCATGCCAATCTTTCCGTGGTTGTGTAGAACGTGTTGTTGCTGCAAATGGCGTTTCAATTGAATAATCCAATGTAAATTTGTCTGAATTTTCACGTGCTATGCTTTAAAATACTGTACAACCTCGTTTTCACTCTCTAAACTGTCGTTGAAAATTTTGACAATAGGTGTGCCCAACCCTGTACAAACTTACATTGACAATTCCCGATGTTCTTGCAATTTTGTTTAGAGATTTCATTGATCCATTAAAAAAAGCATAGTTATCAAAACTTACAGTTGATTGTTTGGCTGATCAACGGGGCTATTGAATTGACAAACAAGTTTGACGCAAATGAAAGCAACTGGTTGATGCAACGAAGGTTCCATTTATTCCAAGGAAAGGTTCACGAAGGAGTCTTTTCAAGATGGGCAACCTCAAATGGGCTACATTGATATTCTCGTCTTGATTATGCAGATGAAGAGACGCTCTTGGCCATTTATTCCTTCAAGTTGGTCAGAATGAGAGCATGAGAGTTACCATGGTAATGGACCACATCCAAAGAGTTTGTGTGCATGCACGTTTACTTACTTTTTCAGATGATTGAGTCGCTCGAACATATGTCCTTTCTTTCTGGGAAAGCTCATTTTTTCTAGCCCCTGAATGGGCACTGACCACCCAGTTATGTTTTAGCATGTATAGTCAGGAAAAAATACTGTTTTATTGTTGAGCAGAAATCGTAGACGTTTCATGGAGTAAGGTCAGCTGACGATCACGCTCGTCAACCTTCAGCTGACCCTATGGTGTAAAAGTCTGTGATTTCTGATTGACAGAAAAGGAGCAATTTCTCCGGGCAACACAATCACTAATATGTAATTGAATGCGAACGAGATCGAATTATTCTGCCCATTAACAAGTGTTGACGGCTCAATGGCAAAAATCATTAAATTTTACCAACTGCTAGAAGCCTTTTCTTGTGTTGACGGGGCTTTATCGGGATGAAATTTCGTTTCTTGATTTGCTTATCACTTAAGGCGTTACTTAAATAGCATTTCACATTTATTGAATATGCTTCACCCGTTTGGACCCAAACGTGTTTGGCGGGTTTGCGAAAGGTCGATCAAGCCCAAAGATGTTTTGCTATGAGAATGAAATAGATTCAAGATATCTTGGCATAAGGAAGATCGTTATGGTTGCAAATGTCTCGGAGAAGGTACGAAAGGTATCTCTGCAGCATTTGCAGGTTATGTCGCTAATAAATTTTTGGGTCAATAGTTGTAATCGGAAAAACTTAACTTGCACTCTGACAGCACCTCGAAATCTTAAGGAATCGAAATCAGCTGGAACCAGCCTTTCTCTCAGTTTTTTCCTAGTTATTAAGTTTGCTATATTTCAAACTTCGTTAGGAGTACAAGAGCGGTGATCCTCTAAGAGAATAGAAAATATACTGTAGCTAGACGTCTCATTGGATATTATTTCTGAGAAACCCTAAAGTCGGTGGCTTCCTTGATCTGGTAGCTCCAATTCGTTGATTGGCGAAATATTATGTAAATATCAACACGATGACTATTGTGTATCATTCTTTTTTAATGGAATTCACCCCGTAGTGCAGCTTTTAAGAAATCCTCACGTATTTGTCGTATAGAAGGGGTTCTTCTCGAGGCAATTGAAAAATCCTAACACCGAGGCAGATTTTGTTGAAATTAATGGTTCGTCACACTAGAGCTCTACGTCACACAAGTTGAAAATGTTGATTGTTAAACTGTTTGATCTCACTTTCCTCTTCTCACTTCTCGAATTCTTTTCAAATTACACTCTTCAAAAGGAGATAAATGCAAACATAAATGCTACACCATAACTAAAATGCTCTGCGATCCAAATTTTAGCGTTTGATCAATGAAAGGTGTCAAAATCCAGGATGCAAACATTTGATTAGGAAGAGGCAATGATCAATTTGGATTGGATCCATTACTAGCCAAAAGTGGCCATCACCCGAATTGGGACATCGAATTATTTCATCCTTAAAAAAAAGTTCAAGGCCATTCCTAGATTATTCGTGACAAGAACAAGACATTTTAAAGTGAATTCCAAAGAGCAACTTAACAGATGTGAAGAAGGTATGTATTTGAATTGTTTTGAATTCTCAAAAGCTTTGAAGTGGAATACTAAAGTGGAACTTTATATTTTAAACATTTCCATAAAGATTTATTCTGCTAATCTTTTAAGTAGGAACAAGGCGCGACCCTCAAATTTAGAAATTTTCGTTTTATGCAATTTGACTTGCTTATTACAAGAATTTCAAAATTCAATTGAAAGTCTACTTCATCAAAAGTATTTAAATATTACAATTGGCCAAAGGTGTGATCTGTTTTCGCGAGATACCCCATCTTATGCTTACAGAGAGTTGTCAACAAAGCTTAAAATAATGGCCTATAGATGGCGCAGGAGGTGAAGGCAAGTAAAAAGAAAAATCTTGTCAGCTTAGCTAAAAGTACTGGCCCCCTTTTTAGCACCACCTATTAGCGAATTTTTTGATCTTTTGTTAAAATCCTTCATCCCGCTTAGAAACGTTTTGAAGACTACTTTTCACATTTGCTTGTTTCTTTGTTTCAATCGCCCGTCACTCTCCTCTTAGTTCACGAAATTGTCGACTCAAAAGCAAGCTAATTACTTTCCAAGAACGGTTCTTGAGCAATTTCTAGTCACATAATGACGGAGCAGAAGACTTTTAAATACAAAAATTATTGTAGAAACTCGAGACACGAAAGAAGTCGAACATTGCCTCGACTTTGTTGCTAAACCAATGTCGCACAAGGCATTTGTATGGTTTCCATACTTGGGCACATGCTATTTGTCCCAAATATGTTTTCCTTTAGGCCAGAATCTTTAGTTACCTCCATTATGGACCAATTTCTTTCAGAATTTCAAAAAAGCTCAAAATTCCCTCTCACTTCCTACCTCTTCACTCTCAATTGCATCGGAAGTGCATCTTGACTTGATCCATTCAGATCATGAGTGTAAATATGAGAACGACGATATGGTCTTCGAATCTCTTTGACAAGAGCTGTACTTCTTTCTCGATGTTCGCATTTCCATTTTGGATTTCATTGGCTTCGGTGACGAAGGTTGGTCCCAACATCAAGGTAAGAACGAAGAAAGGTGAGAAGGCTTTCGAGCGAATACTTCATTCATTTTCTTTTGAAATCCGGGTGAAGAGCTCAAGTTTCGTTGTATTAGGTTTCTGTTGAACGGTAAATTACCCCTCAAGTTCGCGAAACCTCATTTTATTGGGTTTCGTAATGAAAGGCTTTTGTTCCAGGATCAACATGGATCAAGCGGGGATCAACAACATGGAAAAGGACATTCTTCCACTCCAACTTGAAGTGATGAAGGCTCAAATTAACATGGCGAGGATCCCAATCTCAGAATCTGTGCGTGGGTAAGCGACTCCGTTTAAAAACGATAGTTTTTGCTAGAGCTCTTAAGTGTAGAGTGAAATCATGAGATGCGACCTCTTGCGGGCGCAGGCGTTCACACCCAAGAAGCAAAAATTTCACTACAATTGCGTTTGATAATGGTTGGGTAAAAATTATGTGCTGATAATTTTGTGATCCGTCAGGAACATCTAGAATTTTTTTGGACTGTGCACGGTTCCAAAGATTGAGTAATTTACGACGGAGAGAGAAAAAAGTTCTTCAGCGTGTTTTGAATTACTTCTATTTCAAAAAATGGCTCCTAAAACTTTTAGAATACTTTCATTCATTCATTCATCTCCCACATAATCCAATACTAAACCTCAGGCTCAAAGTTTCTAGCCCTCTCCTTAGATTAAATCGCGAAGTCTGTTGTACAGGGTCATCCGTATTGAATGTCCCAACCCTAACATTGAACTTCTCGAAGCACAGTAATGGCACACTAATACTGAAGAAATATGAGTTAAAGTACGTAAACATCTTTAGCAAGTCTTGGTGAAATTTGCCGACTCGTTATAAAACTATGATTTTTACTTTCAAGAACGACTCCCACACTCAGGGTAGGCACGCTCTATTCTGAATAATCACCTTAGCTTCGACCGCATATTGCTAAGACTAAAAGGAACGGAATTGCTTAGACGAAGTAAACTAGTGCTAAAATCTAGGGGACGTTAATTTTGGAACACCCTGAAAACGACTTCGACAATAACAACTTGTCCACATGAACCCCCTATCTTCAGGATAACTTCCAAAAGTAAAGTTAGGGATTGATTATTGTATTCATTTCAGCAATATTAGTTGCATTAATTATTGTTGCGCTTTTGGACAAGCAGTATTTTGAAATGATCCTTGATTAAATCAAACTTTACTTATAGATAAACTACAATATTCCTGGTACAAAACAAATCACTGGCTGCCCAAAGTTTTGATTTTAGCATATGAAAATGCTCTGATCGTTGTAAACACATTTAGATAACGCAAGCATCAACCAAAAGTCGAAAGTGTCTTGATTCAAGCAAATATCCTCCAAGATTGAAAAAGACATATTGCACCTAGACAGCAGTGAGAAGATTAGTTTTCTAAAAGGGCTTTCGCCAATCCCAAGGGCCTTATCAGGGCGTCTCATCCAGACATAATCCAAATCCCATTTCTTGGCCTGGAAACCAAGAATAGAAATACAAATCCAAGCGCCAAATTACTACTCGCCAAATGGACAAAAGCTGAAGTGAAACATCTAAAGAAAGAGGGGAAACTTTTCTGATTAGGATCTTACTCGATATGACAATGCTTTGAGAGACAAAGTTTTCAGAAAGAACCGTGATAACTGGCAATACCAACCAGTTGCCAGTTTGGGTCCATCTGCAAAGAAAGAAAGCACTTAGAAAGATCTGCAATCCTTCGAGGCGCCCTGACATGAAATGGTGAAATAATTTGTCTATCTTGTCTCTTTGTCGAGTGGAACCGTAGTTCTCAAGGAGAAGATTAGTATCCCATGGATCCAAGTCCTTCCATCGCAGCCTCAATCACGTCCAAATACACTCGTTCTTGACTGGGATCTCATCTTTCTTCGACCTCTCAAAGAGCTCAAACAAACGGCCGATCTCACGGTTTCTTCTGGTTTGTCCGTTCTATTGTGACACAACTTATGTGGTATGGGATAATAGAACCATCGTCATGTTCTAATGGGAGCTTTGGGGGTTTCCAGTTTCCACACAGACTCTGCTCCCTATCCAATTTTGACTCTTTTGGGTCGGCCGTTTATGGCACACTCGACCATTAGGAACATTTACAAGGGGACTTTCCTGGACACATTGCTACAAAGGGAATGTCACGTGGCGTTGAAGGAAGTTCCAAAATTGTTCCATACAGATCATGTTGCCAGTGCATATCTATGCTTTTTCACGTCTGTTAATGTTCATACCATGTATCAGCTATCATTCATTGTGTCCATCTGGCAGATGTATATTGTATACCCTCACAAAGCTGAGCAGACGAGATTCATTTTGGACCATAATTGGGTTTGTTAGCGTTTGGGCCCCTGAATAGAGCTGATATTCATGCCACATGAAGAAAGGCTTTTAGTAGGAGGTCTCTTGATCGAAGCATGAAACTAAATTAGGGGAAGCATTTGCCTTCTCTTTTCCTCCCAAACTTTGCTGAAGCATTCTTTCACGCTAGGTAACGAGATTAACTAACATGAATGTTGTACTGTGAGAAGGACGCAATGAACATCCTTCCATTCTGTGAGCCTTTGTTCTCATATTTTTGTCGTAATCTAACTCGACACAAAGGCTAAAGAACAGCCTAACATGTGCAAGTGAAATGTGAATCCATTGCTGGTTCAGAATTCTCAGAAAAGGATGACTGACGGTGGTTTGTGGCGCCAAGGTCTTTTCCTCTTGTGCTTTAGTAATCAATCGTCAAGATGTATACTCATGTATAAGTATGAGTTAAATGTCGCAATATTCCCATAACTTGGGGGTACAGTCTGGCCCAGTAAAGTAGAGACAAATGAGTTTGCTTTGGTTGATTTGATTGATTTTCTCTTAAGAGTCAATACTTTTGGTACTTTTTTTGGTGTTATATATATCAGGGTTCGGCAACACCTTTAAGGTCAAGGTCCACCAAATTTGATGCCGTTTGTTAAAGGCCCCAGCAACCCAGCAAACCGAAGCTGATGGGTTACAAGTAGATATGCTTTAAGATCAAAACAAGGGCCCACAAATAAACAATAACAGCGATGTGGGCCCACCACTTCAGTACTATGGATGACTCTGGGGTCCACTATTTTGGACCTTCCCCAAAGGTCCAAATCAAAAATCTTTCCAAACTTCATTCTGTATAGTGACTAGTGCCTAAATGCATTCGGTCGCCGACAGCAATTTCAAAATAAACTGTCATGGTGATTAACTTCGAGTCTCAATCATAGTGAGACAGATTGTAGGATACGTCCTGATCAAAAGTCTCGAGTACGTCCTTTTCTCCTTTTTGTGTAGCTATGGAGAGTTCCATTATACCCCGAAGGGTGTCCCACGGGTGCACAAAGGCCAGCTTAGGCCCCGGAAAAGTCTTCGTTCATATTTCCCTCTCCAGGGGGATAGGACGTCTGATCAGTTGTTGAGTGGGCCGACTCGTTCTCCACATACAGGTAATAAAAGTTGCCTCCACGTTCTTCTTCCATCGTCGGTCCATGGTCCATTTGAGGTCCCATGATTTATGTCGTTCCTCACTTTCACGGAGTCTTGCAACAGGGACATGACATGACCTGGCCCAGTCGTTTGATCAAACCATCCGTGACACGCAAAGGCCTCTTGAAAATGTTTTCTGCATGGAACATGTTTTTGGGAACACCACGAAAACCTTCGATCCATGCACTTCCTCAAGAACCAAGAAAGAAGCTCAGTTGCAGTTGCGTTCCATTACTTTTCTTAGAGCGGCGAACAATGATGATTCTTGAGACTACGGAACATAAAATGCCCTTGAGACCTGATGGTTCCATAGCGTTGCAGAGAGTTGGAGTAGGTCAATGATTCTGTTGCTTGTTGTGCGTGATCTAAATTCATAATGATCCATTTCTCATACCAAAGTAGGTTGGACCAGAGCGTTTGAGGAATCATGGACCGCACCATTAGCTTGGATGCATCCCGTGGTGGAAACTGAGATAAATGGTGCCAAGCAAAGACAATGGCCCAAAATGGGAGAAGGGGGAGATTTTCTTCGTAGTATGAATCCATGAAATCCTAATATGATTAATGGACGGAGAATGCGTCAACCTTGAAAGACCAGAAATCCGGCAAATTTGGCTCTCCTTCACCGTGACATGAAAAATTTCCTATTGTGCGGTTCGTTTATGGTTCTCTCAGGAATCAAGGAGAATATTTGGAAAGGCCTTTTACTCAAGTCAAAGATCGCCTTTTGTAGGAACGAGTTTCTATAGAAATTAATCGATTTCCGTCTCAATAGCCTGGTTGTTGTGCCCTCCCTAGAGACTGGGTATATATACAGTATACCTTCCCAACCAAGCAATGGGAAAGGGCCCAAATTTCCTGGAGATGGTCGCTAGGGACGATTTGTCTTACGACAAAAGATCATTTGCTTTTTTCCAGCTAATCGATAAACGACTCTTCTTAGTTCTCGTAATTCGTGGAAGAAAAAGTCTTGGGATTGTTGTTACCATGAGTTGTTTGCTCTCAGCAATAAACGAGATAATAAGGGGAGTGAGTGTTGCTTGTTATTAGGAAATACTTGGCAGTAAACATACAGCTTTTGAGTTCATACAACGGGAACAAACCATTGAATAATGACAGAGTCGTCAAATGATCCAAGAACTCGAGCCTCCAGATGCGAGGCAATTGGCAAGAGTGTAAACATTAATGGTCCTCTAGACACCCCGACACAATAGAGTCGCAATCAAACTAATTAGCGGTTGATAATGCCTAGGGTCTTTCAAGAAAATGAAAAGTTTGGCTTAGAAAGCTCACGTTTATGCGCCAAAAGGAGACCGAAGCCTTACCAAACAAATGGACTCCTTAAGAGCATGAATATCGGAGAGGTTTGATGGGAAATTCGTGAATAGTTACATGATCGTAAGCCTTCCGTTAGTAGATTGATGGCATTGCATTTATAGAATGATTGGGTTTTAAGGTAGGTGCAAATACTGCAGATTCCATCAAATCGAAGCAGCTTTCAATTTTTTTGTACTTCTAAATTTTGCGGTTTGAAGCACTTCAAACTTCTTGACACACTTCACAAGAAGTGCACTAAGCGAATCAAGATCAAAGTGGATTTTCTAAATCTAGTTTGCTACCTCATTTACCTAAGGATAAACAAGAATTGATCCAATTCTGTAATACGGAACAACGTAATAAAAGTAATTATAGACCTGGATCTGTTCCCCTCTTTAACTTGTTGGCAGAGGTTTCCTAAAAGACTTGACCTCGGCCATTTGTTGGATACTAACAAACAAATGGCTCCATGTGATGTTGATATCCTTCCTCTTCTTTTTTTGGTCTTTGTCCCAAGGTTTGTTCCATCGTTAGGAGGTAATCTTGTTTCTTCTAGAGTTGGACCTTTTCTTCTTGACCGACCGTTCCACAATGACTTTGTTCATAGTTGCTGTATTTGTCAACGACATGTCCGAGTAGTTTATTTTCCATGAGCCTGAAAACTGGGTATTTGAGCCTGGAAGGCTTTGTAAAGGTTCTCAGAAACATTTGGTCGGAAATTCCTCCTGGTGTGTCTGTTCCTGACAATTATGGTCGAAATGAAACAAGACCATACATAATTCCTGGGATCTAATTTTTGGAAGCGTGTTGGACTTGGAAACTCTACAATTTCATGTGCTGCAATCTATTGTCTAGCGTACCGGCCAGAGTAATGTGCCATCAAATATACCTCTAGAAACATCTGCTCACATCTCAATGTGGAGTTGAAATTCAGTTTAAGAGCACCTGCTTTTCGTTAATTTTCCCCTCTAGACTTGGATCCAAAAAAGATCTCTGATGTAGTGTCTCTTGTTTATCCAAAAGTTTTCCGAGTCTCAAGACGCTAGGAAAAATATCAAGAGAAAACAGCTTGATTTGAACTCTCCCCTTTGAGAAACCGTAAAGTCGAGGTTAGGACTTGAAGGGATCCAAAAATTGGGCCACTCATTCCCTCTGCCTTTCCTCAAGTCTAACAGAGAGAGAGAGAGAACCGACTGGTTTTACGACAAGTGAGGAATAACTTCCATAATAAAACCATCTCTGCTTTGGCCCCCACACGTTAGTTACACTAGAGTACAATGTTCCCGGTTTGGGAACTAGGTCTTCGTGCCTTGGTTCTCGCTTACTTCTATTGTGTGAACGAACTTGAAGGCAAGGCCAGCCCTTCAAATGAATTAAAGGGAGTCAAGGGCCTTGGAACATGCCAAAAATACTCATCAGCTCTGCCGTTGTTCCCATAAACACGTAACCCCCTTCCTTCTCCGTCTAATCATCATGGAAACAGGTGTCACTTGTTTGATCTGTCATAAAAGAGTTGCATATTCGTTATTTAGACCTCATTTAGTATACCCAACGTCTCATCTAGTTCAACAAAGGGAATCTATGATCAAGCTCCATTTTTTCTTTCGTTTCTCCCCATTGAGGCTTGGGAGCATGTGGCACACTAAAGCGCACTCAGTTGGATAGTAGAGAGGAGAGGAGAAAGACAGCTGCCTTCTCCCCACCTTCCGAGTCTCAATCCAAAGTTGCCTTTCAGGGTACGTTCCACAGAAGGCTCGTACAGGACCGGGTTTTCCTTTGCCCAACCCGGCCCGATCTTTCAATTGTTGTTCCGTGGCCTCAAGAAGAACATTGAAGTCGATAAGGACTCCTCAAACTGGAAAGGAGAAGAAGCCGAAAGAGAGTTCGGGAGTGACGAGAGAGAGAGAAAAAAAGAGAGGGAGAAGGAAGGGGAGACCCGTTCTCTTTTGGAAGCGACGGCTGACGAGAAAGGGATCGAGGCTATGGCGATATTGGGCTGAAGTCGACGCTGAGGGCGACGCTGAGGGCTCTAGCAGACAGAACAAGTTTTGAGAACGATTTCACATCTAGCAGGAGGACATTCGTGGGCAAATCGGGTTTGGAAACGGATCTCTGATTGCATTTCCCCAAGTGGTGGAGGTAGTGGGCTTGAGCCACTCCGAAACGGTCGTGTTCCGAGTCTCTCTTTGAGCGGCCCAAAACGATTCCAGGGTCTCCCAAGGCCTGGAACTCCTTGATCCGGCTGAGTGTGCCGTTGAGATTATCAGATTCGGATTGTTGTGAATGAACGACGCCGTTGAAGATTGTGTCTTACTGTATAGTTTGAACAACATGGATCGTGAATCACTCAAACAACAGATCTCTAACATGAATTACCAGGCTAAAATGGAGAGATGGCCACTCTCAAAGAGCATCGAAGCGTAAGTTGTTCCGGGATTGGTTTGGATTGAAGCTCTGTTGGCAATTTTCAAAGCTTTTAAAGCGAGCGAAAGGTGCGGGCAACCAGAGGATCTTCCATTCTGCCTGATGGTACTCAACTTTGAGAGCAAAAAAGGCCGTCTGGTTTTGATGGGTGTTCTACATCAAAGAGATCAAGAGTCAGTCTCCCAAAGGAACCTAGGCTTCTTCAATAGCTTCAGGAAAAGACTTTCGTTTCTTAGCCTCACACTAGGAGGCCAATACGTAAGGTCTCGTTTTTTCCACTCGTCATCGGTGCCATGATTCCCAATTCCTATTTTTGTAGGGGATTGGAGACTCATGGATTAGATAAGAGTTAGCTTTAATCCCTAGGCCCTGGTTGAATGCAACTTGAGATAAGTGCAAGCATTATTATTGTGCGGTACGGACGTATTTATTTTGATACCGAATACAGCTCGAGAGCAGTTTTTTGATGGTTCCATGGAGGACCACGATTCTGCAAAATATCTTGAACTCAAAGATTTTAGTCCTCTTTCATGAAGGGACGGCTCAAGACTGTCTAAAGCTCTTTAACCTCATTTTCTGGTAACGAGGAATGCTAAAGATGCCGGAGGGACAAAACGTGTCCTCATTAGTATGATCATAGACAAGGACAGTGTCGTCTAGTGCTCCTAAACCCTTTGCCCAATCAGCCCCATACAGGACTCATTCGACCCAGAAAAACATTCTGAATTCAGATCACATTTTGGGGTTGGCCCACTTTCTGAGAAGGCTCTGACCATTTTTCCAGTTACGGATATGCATCACTTCCCAACATCTGTTGAAACTTTCCTAGAACCTGAACAGTTGCTGGCCTTTATTCAGACACATATTGGGCTCAAATTGTCTGCTCAATGGAGCATCTGTCAAAGGCGATGTACGAAAAATATCTTATTTTCAACTTGATTACGTGAAGGAGCAAGAGTGATTTTTGGCCAGGAAAAGTCACGCAACTATATAACTATCTGTAAATGCTAGTCCTTTCATAGCCTCCGAGCCCGTCTCATTCCAACGACGGATAATGAAGGTACTTCCAGATTCCTCAATGCTATTCAATCAGTGCCCTAATCAAAGCTACATACATGCAAGATCAAAATAGAATGATCAGCAACATCCATCGAAGCTGACGTTGATGTGGATGCGTCGTCTTGTCTCACTTATAAACGACACAAAAATTAATTCAAGGTTGCGTGAGCAAAAAAGGGCAAAGTTCCGTTGTTAGGTGGGGAAGACAAGATTCCTACCTTTAATGCGTTGGCTTTATATTACTTTCACTCTTTTCGTTTAAACATAATGTTTTGCGTATTCTTTTGGCAAACTATTTTGTTTTCAAAAGTTTTTGTAAATCAATTTTAAATGTGCAAAAATGGCCTCTGAACTTCCCTGCTCCTTCAACAAGATGGGGCTGCTTGACATACCACACAGCTTGTTCAAAATTATTGTCTTTTCTCATTTCTGAGACAAGGATAAATGTCCTCATTCATCTCCAGGCCTCAATTGGATGAAAATTTCCATCTAGTCCATTCTGAAGAGGCTTTGGGTCAAACTGATTAAGGTACAAGCCTGTGGGAATATTGAAGGCCGTGGTGAAGACCAAAGGTGGCCATTATGTAAATCGAACTTTTGTTTGCCTAGGTAATGCATCTGGGATTGTAGTTATGTGACAACGCCTTTGATTGAAAGGATGAATTTTAGGCGATATACCCTGTAGAATCAAAGGTGACACGGCATTCTGGGGAAAGTTGGTTTCTCTACCTTAAATGAGAAGCAAATTTAACATTGGAGAAGCAATGTTTACATTCTGGCAACGTCTTCCCCACCTCACAGCGAACTTTGCCCTTTTTGCTCACGCAACCTTGAATTAATTTTTGTGTCGTTTATAAGTGAGAGTCGTCTTGTTGGCATATTCAAGAGGTATCAGAGTGGAGAAAGCAATCAAACGGTGCCGAATTCTGACTCTACCCTAGAAGTTCTTCAAACATTGGTGTATGTTAACGAACATCACGGTCAATTTCGATATGAAAATGATTGGATTATACTTGTTGGACACGGTTAAAACAATCAATGAGCTTACTTTGAAATGCCAATTGGCTTCAATCCATAAACGTAAGTTTAATGTTTGAAAACGTATAGGTGTACAAAGTTGAACTTGGGAATGAAACACGTGAAGCACAAGAGCAAAATCAAGAGCAATAAAAGCTGGGTTTGTAGTGCTTGACTTGGTGAAAGTGTGTGTTTTTCAAAAGTTACTGTGAAGGTTTTAGGAAAATTTTATAGGTTGCTTAAACATTAAAGAGAAATCCCCTTTTCCTCAAAGATTCCCAAATACCAATTTGATGTTTGTATTGTATTTATGACCACTCAAACATCCAAAAGGTGTATAAAGAGTATTGGCTATGATTGGCATGTGCATTATTTTTCTTGATTGCTTGCATGGACATTCATAAAAAAGCAATATCTTTCAATTTAGTGCTACAGCATCATTGCTTAAACTATAAAAATTAGAGCATATGAGTTTCTCATTATGATCAAGGAATTCTTTCTTGTATGCTTTAGCACCAAGAAAAAAACTGATTTCCCTTTTTATATACACCATAACATATTTTTGGGATAAGAATTATTTTAGGTTGTTTGAATTGACAGGATAAATATTTTATAACTTATTTCAGGGCTAATTAAATGTTCAAGGATTCGATGTCAGCGGTGGCCAAACTAACCCTCTCTTCAAGTTACTAATCCACTTCTTTTCTATTTGACCATGCAACCCATTCGCAAACTTAAGAGTCAACAAAATTGCTTTCTCAATTGAAAGTTGGGCCTGCAAGTCCATCCAATTCATGGCATATTAGCTAACTTACTCTGACAGGCTTGTCCATCTCTTTCAAGGTGGGTGCATTTGCCCGGATGCATCTTGTCCCATAAAGGCCAGAAACGCAAGGAGTCTTGTCCAATGTGCAAAGCAAACTCAAAGGCAGCTGAAAAGGCATTCATATTATCGATCCAAACTTAAGTGAATGCAATGGAAAATATGGTGAAGCCAGGCCCTTGAATGTTTAGAGCCAGAATTCCGAAGCCTTTCGCTTTTTGTCTTATTTGGCAGCTGTCATCTAAGAACAAGGCTTGCGTGAAAGTAGCGGAAAATTGAGCCTTCTTCAGATGGCGTTGAGGAGTTACGGTTCGGTGACCACGTTTAAACCATTGGAACTAGCTGCCAATGACAGCTCATTATGATCTCTGGATGAGACTCGGTTTTACACCTTGATCTCTCAAAGTATTAGTAATGAGTTAATGAGGTATTGATAGTAAAAAAAGTGGAGCATGAGTATTGAGGAAGCCGCAAGGAAAAGATACAAAAAGAGGATGGATCCGTGGTAGATTGAGTCGATCTTCTTGTATGCAAGAAGCACCAAGTTATTGGATTTTGCCTTTATCCGCCATCTCGTTTGGCCTTAGGGAATCGATAATCCTTTTCCAATAGTTTGATTCTCGGGACGATTCCAAAACACATCTGGAAAAACGTACATTTGGTTCTCGCATTAACCCAATATCGAAAAGAAAGATATTCTGGCATACCTGAGCAATCAATCAGGATGCCTTTCTTATTGGGAGCAATGAATTGCTGAATCAATGTTTTTCTTGTCCTCCATCTTTGTTCCACGATCCCTCCCGTCCAAAATGGTACAAAACACGTAAAGATAACATCGCTTTCTATTTACGGGATATCTTCGTTACATTTGGATCTTCGATCCACCATTGTTGATCGATCCAAACAAGGGATCCTCGTCATTACTACGCATAGCAAGAGTAACGGTTCGATGTTAAATAAATGTAAAACACAAATACTTTTGAAAGTATTGTACTGGGGATCGTGGAGCTCTGTGAGCATTACATTTTGACATCTTGTTCCAGCCAAGTTCTTTTTAGTGCCAGTAGTGCCAACTTTAATTCTTAACCCAAAGGCATAAGGGATTAAACCCCGAAAAGTCCTCATTTAGCTTGCCCAAAACAAATCATCTCGAACTGCATATCAATGTTCAAAGAAATGGAGGGTTTGGCTTTGGGAACCTTCTGAAAAGGGCTTCTTTGGCACCGCTGAAACTTTGCCTTTTTTTCAGCCTTACACTGGCAAAAAACTAATAAAGCTGTGCCGGTAATTTTGGTGTTCACATTTTGCCTTGATTTCTTATTGGGTTTCCTGAAGTATCTTGAGTTTGTCTTGTCTTGCAATGTTCATTTGAATGAAACCATCATCTGGAAGGCAAACCTTGTTTGGGTATTTTGCTTGAAGTATGTGCCTCCTTTATGTTGTAAAAACGGATCTTGCACATTAAGAGCGACTTTCAACAACACACTATCATTAATGAAGGCCTAGAATGTTTGCTAGACTCAAATTAGAAAGTAATGGCAATTTAGTACAAGGTTGCAGGTGACTAGCGTTCTCTCACTTTAGTGGTGGTAATTAATGACAAAATGACACTAGGGAATGGAATTGTAGGCCAACTCGTCGATTCAAAGATATACTGTACCTGTATGATCCACCTCAAAACAATTTAGCTGGATATTTTTGGGACCAAATGACCAGTGATTGGACAAGCCTTAGAGTTTGGCTCCAAAAAACTTGATCCTAATTTGGTAAAGTTTCTCTATCGTAAATGTTATTTGGCGCTTGACAAATTTAGGATCATTCAGATTATCCATATGCATAAGTGATATGACTAAATACAATATGGCCATTAGTGTTGCCAAATTTGTTTGATTTAATTGTGGAGTTCAAAAGTAATGTTCTGGTAACACCACAGACATAATTATAATCAATAGGGCCCGGGAAAAGAATTGAGTTTTCTGTGGAGCACAAATCCCAGACGTTTCACAGCGTTGCGTCAGTTGATAGCTGACAATCAGGCTTGAAACGTCTGGAATTTCCGCTCCACAGAAAAAAATTGGGCCTTAGACCAATCACCTTGTTTCCAAACCGTATTTCACATTCAATTTTCTGAAACGTTAGAAAATAGGACATTTTATTTAAAGGACCTTAAAACCAGATAGAAAGAAAAGATAAAATTATAGGGTCTTGAAATTGACTGTCAAGATTTTTGACTCGCAATTTTGACTGATTTGGTGTTCAAGGCTTAAGTCTTGTGATGTTTATCTTGTCGAAAAAGGAATGGACCATGTTACTTTATTTTTACAGATTAGAATCGTTGAACGTTATAGGGCGAAGCATTTAAAAAACCTGGTATTGGAAAGCCCATAAAATTAATGAAAGTAGACCAAACTTTGAGAAGTTTCATCAAGGAATGGATTTTGTAGGAGGAACCAAAGATGACTCAGCAATCTCTTATTTTCTACTAACATGAAATTATCCGCGGTCAAGCGTCTACTCTTTCCTAAAAACTAAGACAATATACACCTTTTAGCTCCAGTGTTTTTCTCTACCTTCTGTTACAAGCCTTCATTGTGCCGACTACAGACATAATCAGAAGGACGTTTCCTGTAGTGTCTCTAGTTTCCTATATCTTGCTAGATTTGATCTGAATTTTGGTCCTCTTTCTTTTTCCAGGATGAAGGAATACATTGAGGAGCATGAGAAGACGGATCCTCTCATTCATGCCCCCGACAAGAAGAATAACCCATGGATGGAAAAGGGGAAATGCAGCCTCATGTAAAGGAACTGGTCACCCTGTGTGGCAAGGGAAACTGGTTGATTTCTAGGGGGTGCCAGTTCAAGGATTGGAGTCACATCGTTTCCCTTGCCCAACTCATTCAATCGCAACTATTCCCCTTTTGATTATCACTATTCGGTTGAAATAGCGCCAAAACTGTGTTCTACACAAGCCAAGAACGAAATCCGTTGATTCCCATTCCCACCTTAAAAGCTTAGCATTGAATGCTGCAAAAGAATCAGAATTAGGAGCTTAGGTTTGCTAAGTCTCACATTTCTCCCACTATGATTAATTTACAATACCCTTGAGAATTGAGCCATTTTAAACTGGTAAACAATACCTTTTGTCGTAGTAAAAAGCCAACAAGCAATTGCCCTTAATATTTGGGCTTTTGCTTGTCATGATGTTTGGATTTTTTGGGAATATGCCATGTCATTTCTTCATTTACATGTAGATTCATCTAGTCTCGTATCCACGATTACTTATTGCATTACAATTACCATTACATTAGTATTTAGAACATTCACACACTTTAAGGATTCCGTATATCTTAGGTCTCTCTCTGAAGAAACCGCCTTCACCAAATATAGCTACTACTACTTCTATTGAATTCAAATGGCTTGGCTCTCGTACTTATTTCGACGAGCACCATTTCTTAATTAAGAACAAAAACTTTTAAAATGTTTAACGGTCAGCAAAATGTATAATGGACAAGAATAATAACATAAACCATGATATTACAATGACTATCTTACCTCTTGATTCGTTCCTTGTTCCTTCCCACTTCTTCTCCCCTTATTTATTTTTGGATTTCATCTGAACACCACTTTAACTAAAAATACTACCATCTAGTTTCTAGCTTTCTGTTTTTTTTTCCTTCATCAATGAAAATGCCATCAAGTGATTGAGAAATAAAAAAGAATGCAGACAAAAAGCCCAAAACCGTTGTTTTCATCCATTGTCGTTCTAATCGTAATTGATTTCCTGGGAAATGAATAGGGTTCGTAATCTGAGGGACCGTTTAAGGTCAAACAAGGCCGGAACATCAACATGGGCGATTCAAGGGCCATTTCGATTTGTTGATCAACATTGCAAAAAGGACATTTTAGCACGGAATACGTGTCGACAGACCGGATTAGGTAAAGTTTGGGAAGCTATTCATGTTTTCATTCGATTATTTTACGTTGGAACTCTGATCTCTACGGTTTTTTTGATCGTTTTAACTAGAACTCAAGTTTCAACTAACATTTAAGAATTTCTAATATCTTTTTTTTTTTTTTGAATAATGTGTCCCGAGTTGCTTTTTTAGGAAAGCGTTGCCATGTTGGCCCTTGTTTAGGGTATTGGGCCGAGTGAAATAAACTTTGCGTACATATCCCAACACTGCAAACTCAAAATACATTTAGTTCTTTTCATTAGTACCCTTGACAGTCATGACATTGACTCACAAATAGTTGGGCTCACTAAAATATATCAATCTCGAACATACATATGTATAGGTGCGAGATACTCAGGGTTTTGCTGGTCAATAGTTGAAAAATGGTTGCATGAATCAGTCCAAAATTTCCGAGGAACAGTGATATACTATGCAGGGTTGGTTCAAGCGACACCCTGTCGTGTCTTCTGTCCAAATATTAAGATAAGGTTGCTTGCATTTTTTTTAAATGTTGATTTGAATTTGTTGCCCTCCATTTGTTATTTGGCCTGGTTTTAGGTGTAAACTCAGATTGACCTCAACAGTAACTGAACTGCTTCTTCCTTTGCTCTTGCTGAACACAAGTTTCAACTATCCCATGCAACACTAAGCACGAATTTTGTCAAAAGGTACTAGTAAACAAACCTACCTAAACGTCCAAATACAGAATACATTAGAGGTGATCATCCATTGATGTGATTTGAGGTAGGTCTAGACAAATTGCAAATGGTTTTTAATGATCAACCCTTTTTTCACAGACTGGAGTGAACCAACCCTGTGAGTGTGTCCAATTTGACTATGACCAGAAACAAGTTCACTCCCAGTGACAAGGCTTGAGTTACGAGAGCTTTTTGATGGTTGATTGAAACTAGTGTTATGATTGAAACTATTATTTACACTTTCTGCCCGTCCCTAGTGATCTCATAAGATGCGAGTGGAAGTAATCCTTTTAACACGTTTTTTTTTTTTTTCAAAATTCGGGTTTTTTCTCCATGGAGAGACAAAGTTCTGGCGGACAAAAGAGTACGGGGCACAAACGCCCGATTTGGAAGCTTGACCTTCACGAGAAAAATTGCCAGCGCCTAAATATTGAATAGGTGTTTTCTTGCTGACGTTTTCAGCCAAGTGTTTGGTGAATCAAAGCCACGTGATCCATTTCTTTTGGAACATCCGGTTCATTTGTTAGTCAGCGACTTTCTGCCGCCTGGACACTTAATAATTAATTTACCTTTACACTAGTCATGGCCAAAAAAAATCTTGATTTCAGGTCCCGTATTTGCTCAGGCATAAAATAGCTCTTCAACAGAAGTTCTAAAATCAAAATAAATTATAAACTTTTTCCCTTCCTTTCGTGAACCCGAAAAATACGTCATTGAGAATCAATATGTACACGATTCGACTGATTTATGTACTTGATTATCATTAGCGTTATTGAAAAAGTTCACTTATTCGTATTCACCTTATGTACTTTTAAGGTTGCTAAACTAACATGGGAATTTTCAGAATCTCTATTGTTTTCGATAAACGACTTTAATATTGCTTTTAGGTGGTTGAGATCAAATATTTTCGTTTGCGAACGGCGCGCAAATTGTTCGTCAGGATATTTGCAACCTTTGTTTTCAATTTTTTTGCCGTCTGGTATGTGCTTTACTTTATAAAGTTTAAAAATTCTAAGCAGACTAATGAGACTAATGTACTTACGTGTATTTGCCAATATTTGAATATCTGGTACTTGGTCGTCCCACCACTTCTTTTAAGAACTTGCAGGTTTATTGTCATTAAGTGAGCATCCAAACCGCACTTGAATTCATGTAGATTAATGAGTATTTAAATTTGAATATGTCATTAATAATGACATATTCCATACTTTTCAACTTGCATTGTAACTTGAGGAAAAACCAGCAAAAACCAGTATTAGAATGATTAAGTGAATCCTGCATAGCGCACTTTTGCCTTCTATCGATTTCAATGAGTAACCTATGATTCTACATCATACGTCATCCGCCAATTACAATCCATCAAAATCCTTTGTATCCGATCATTACCAACTCTTAGTTCTAAAATTAGTATTTAGCTTCAAAAATCACCTTCCAAGATGTGCAGAGCAGACATGAGTTGTATCTCTCATGCATTGCCCATTTATTCGAGATGTGTTTCTATATAAATGCCCACCTGGGTAGTTTCTCAATTTTTTAGGTATTGCAAAAAATTCAAAGCAACACTCAGCAAGACAAATGAATCCTTCCATGAACCGGTTTTGAATTCAAGTGCAGTGAAGACATCCACCAAATTTCGAAAAAATACCTTGTGGGACTTGTTTGCTGATCGTCTTATTGACTTAAATCAGCGAGGAGATGAGTAAATTCTCTTCAGTGAACGACGTTTTCCATGATGAATTGAGTAGCTTGGAATGTCTCACTTGAAACGGTAGGGTTTCGTTCTTGAAGAGCTTAAGTGTTTGCCATGAATGCTATGCTGTCATGGACAGAAATGAAGTCACGCGGTTCTTTACCGTCAATTTTGTATGTTATGAAATCAACGGGAATAACAATTGTGGCACGAGCAATTATTGCTAAAATATGCACTTCTGGTATGTATCCACTTATTTGGGAAAATACGTGTTTGACTGGACGTGGTTGTATTTAAAGTTGAGCTTCCCATTACGTTTTTGGTTGCCATCTGCAAGTTTTAAGGTCAAACGCTATTGAATTACGTTTGTTTAAAGTGAACAACCTTATAACATACGTTATTCTGTTTTCTCGCACTCAAAGTACTTTTTCTAGCTTTGACTTTAAGCCATTCTAAAACCATGAAAACTTGGGAGGATTGAACATAGTATTCTTTGACTGACAAGGCATTCAACCTGAACCCGTTCATGGGATTTACTTGGTTGTGGTGAGCTCAAAACTAAGTTTGTTTAGCACTCAAAAAAGTCACATGTAGCGTTTGTCTGTCCATTTTTAGGCATAAGTTTGTTTGATCATTGCCGAGAAAATCGATGGGAAATGCGTCATGGCCTTTCAAACTTGCGGAAATGCTAGAAGCAAATACGAAAACAATATTATCATTAATGAATTGATAATCAGTTAGAAAGCCAATGAACCTTTCGTAAGCAATCGGCAATCCTAAGTTGAGCCATAAGATGAATGGAGTCATCTTCAAATGTGTGACAAAAGAATATTTCGAGATCTCTGACCGGTAACCTGAAATTATATTAATCCAAGGATGGCTCTACGAAGTTTGATTAATCCAAGCTGAACGTTACCTTAAACGCTAACGTTCTTAAGTTCAAACACTACCACTGAACTCTTCATGTAAGATGCCATCAAGAGAAGTACCAATGCACAGTGGGCCCAGAGGTGGAAATTTTAGATTGTAAGCTGTAGTAATAGAAAATTTTAAAGGGTTTAAAAAATGCTCGCGTGACTTTTTTTGTTGTATTTTACGTCTTAACTAAAAAGTTATGTTCAAAGTGGTGTAATCTGGTTGTTTGTTGGATGTCAAAAAATAGGTTTCTGGACACATTTACTAAAAGTAAATCAAATCACATATTTGTCAATATATGAACGAGAGGATGGAGAGTCTCTTTTTAGAAATGAATTTTTGGGGCGTTTTTTTTTATCACTACAGAGAATGCGATTAACAAATTTATCAAAAATAATTCATGCAATCAGCATTTATACGAAATTGGGTCAACCAACAAGTCTCAATTGGTAGATCTGGACAACCCTTGAATAGTGGGTTGACCAGGAATAGTATTTAAAAAATATCTAACCTTGCTTTAAAAGGTGTTAGAGGCTCAGCTCCTACATATTGCCGACGAAGGTAAATAGGTAACAATTGAACAAAGAAGGAGCCCGATAAAGGAGAGAGGAGGACTTCATTGATCGAACTAACCTGGATTCCTTGAGATTTGGAGGCGCTCTCAGAACACAAGTAAAACCTATTTATTAGATGCCTATTATTTTATATTATTTTATTACATATTTATACGTATTACCTGAAATGATAGTAGCAGCAATTTTTGTGCCATTTTCCGCTTCTCCGTTTTGCCGTTAGTCCCTATCCGCTTTTCCCTTTGCTACGTGGGGTATCCAGACTAGATGTAGACTGGGCCTGTAACTCGTGAACAAGTGCGATTTTTAGATGCTTGATGAACAATCAAAATCAAGATATATCTCTTTTGAGGGGATGATATTATACATGATTTGTCCTCAGGTAATCCAGTTCATAGTGATGATTTATTAAGAAAAGGTACGTTGGGCGACCCCTACACGTTTTTGAACATCGATGTCAAGAGCAAGAAATACGTTAAAATTCATTATGCTGGAAAGTTAAGACGTTGTTCAACCACCCATATCACTATTTGATGAATATTTGAGACAAAAAAGTGGTAACTTTTGATGTGAAACGTCTTGGCTTTACAGTGTACTTGATTTTTGACTTGTTGCTCGCTTTTGAGGCTTATTTTCTATGTATACAGGGGTCGCCCAACATACCTTGTCTAATTAAATCATAAGTTCGAACAAGATTGCCTTACAATAAATCATGTAAAATAACATCTGCTCATAAGAGATAAATCTTGATTTCAATTTTTTATCTAGCATCTAAAAATCGCACTTGTTCACGAGTTATAGGCTTAGTATACCCTATAGTCTGGATACCCCTCGTATTTTCGTGCCCTTCAATGCGGTGAAGCGGTCGATAGTTGGTCCATTAATGAGCTTGACAGAAGAACTTGTTCTTATCAGCTGATATTTTCGTGCTTTTGACAGCTTCTCCGTTTTATTGCTTGTCCCTATCCGCTTTTCCTTTTGCTATTTTCGTGCCCGCCAATGCCGGGAAGTGTTCCAGAATTTGTGCATTTATCTGCCTTAACGAGTTAAAAACGAGATCGGATATTTTTGACCTAAAAACGAGCTCGGAAATTTTTGACTTAAAAAACGAGATCAAAATTTTTCGACCCAAAAAAAGGATCGAAAATGTGCGCCCTGAGAAACGAGACAAAATGATTGAAAACATGAAAATTTTCGCTGAAAGGAGGCAAAATGTGGCGGTATGTGACTTCAAAAATGGCAGTGAGCGCCTGTAATTAGCAATATTTCAACTTTTGGCAATGTCGGCCTGAAACCAGCTGGTAACGCTGATTCGGCATGTTGATGGGATGAAAAACATTGTGGCTCCCACTCCTCTTTTTTCTTCCTTTGTTCCTGCGTTTTGTTTCTTGAAGGCAGTGGTTAAGGAACCTAATTGTTCAAATCACTTTAGGAAAAGAAAAAAAGTTAATTTTTGCTTGAAACCTAAGTTTTAGGTAAAAATTGCCCAAAAAAGCCAAGAAAATAGTTTATATTAGGTTGAAAACTTAGGTTAAGGTAAAAAATGCCAAAAATAGGCGTTTTTGGTCAAAACCTAAGCTTTTAGATAAAACCTAAAATATTCAGCCCTAGTGACAATGCAGTAAAGAAAATATTTTCACGTTAATAAGATAAACACAGTGAGCAAAAGGTTGTTGATTTTGTGCTCCATAGTGTGGCGCTGCCCTTTTGTGGTGCGTCTGTTCTTTCCTGTTCTGCGTTCGATCAAATATTTCGAACGGTCAGTTGCTCCGCAACAAACGGGCGAGAATGAGATACGATCGTAAAATTTCAGTGAAGCAACGCGGCACCAGAGGCCATGACCGAGCTACGGGGGAAACAATCAGGCCCAGCTGATGTTTACTGAGCTTCCCTCATTCTTTTTGTCGTTGGGCACTAAAAAGCCCCAAAGAAAAAGCACAACAGGTTTGAGATGCTATGTACCTGTTTCTAGACATCTCCTCCCACCGTATATCTGGGGCCAACTTTGCGAAAAAAACTGCAATAAATGCTCCCCACAGGCTGCTTTACTTTAGGTTATTGCATTATTTTTTGCTCAATCCTCACGCAACAACCAGTGCAGCAACTTTGATAACCATATTGGCATAACTTTAGAGGACTTTCTACAAAGTTTAAGCTCGTTTTTACTTTACCTAACCAATAATCACTAAGGACTTGGATGCCTCAGGTACTGACAAAAGGCAGTTTTCGAATTCTGTGTCAAACAGAAAAAAAAATCTAGTTTAACCAGTCCTCCGGCTGGTGTTTTAAAGCTCATATGCTTAATTTCAACTTGATTGAACTTTTTTGGCGTTGAATGCAATTTGAAGCATAAAGCAATCTTATCAAAACGCGATCATTGACTTACATGGAATTCGATTAATAAAAAAATCCACAGCTGAACGCGTGAGCAAAGGCTTATCTTACGATTTAACCTCCCTTACATTTCCCATCACACGTTTCAGAAAGTATGTGATTATTCGGTTAGCAAGGGTGCATATTTGAGGCAATTAATAGCATTGACTTTACTTGGTTTATAATTATATTTAATTTTTCAATTAAAATAAAGTTTTGACTCTAAGGACATCAATTTTAAATCCGGTCTCTACTTATAACCATGACATAAATATTTGATGAAGAAAAGATTTGAGAAAAGATTCCTCGCGACTGAAATTTTTTATTTACTTTTTCTTCTTCACCCCTCCCCTCCTCTTTTGGTTAACTTTTGCTTCCATAATTTACCCATGTTTCCACAACCCATTTGGGGCCTTCTGGAACCGTAGAGGATTCCCCACCAGCCCATACAGAAATCCAACGAATTTTGCCAAGGGCGAAGAGATATATTGCACCCAATGGAAAATATATTTATTCTTTTGTTTTTACTTTGACCGATTGACCAATAGGTATTGAAAGATGAGTTGTACCTTTACCGTCTTTCGAATGAAATGGTTAGATTTTTGGTTATTTAAAACATGTATTGGGTGCTTTAGGGCAAAGCTGAAGACAGGACTAGAGGGCTCTACACAGGACAATGAAATGTAAAGACGTTCAGATGAGCCAGTGGCGCCTTACTTCTTCTGGCACTCTTGAAGTTGTTCATAAGTATGTGCTTTCCATGCCAATATTTTACCCCGCATATCTCATATTACTGACCTTCATCATTGAAGTACAAAACGAAACAAGTTTCATTACGTAAAGTATCCGCAACAAATATGTTGAGTTTTGAATACGTGTTGCTTATCCTTTTGAACGTGTTTAACTTAATTCTTGACATATTTTGTAGCCTTTGTAGCCTTAATAGAATATTTTTAAATTGACTTGTTACAGAAAGACTAAGAGTTAACAACAGCTTTAAGAATGGGTTATAGCCATAGGAGCATAAAAAATGAACTGAACAAAAAAAGGATAAGCAAAACAGTTTTAGAGTTTTTGTTCAAACTTTCACCTCCAAATATCTGCAAAATTGGAAACCTGTTTTACAATTTTGACTTTTTCAATAACCCATACAGTGAAATGTTGAAGAAAGGTTGTCAAAAAAATATGCAGTTTTTCCTACATTTATGAATTATTTATTGTTTATTGTTTGGACAACTCAAGCATTACTCAATGGTGCAAAAAGAGTGTGTCACAAGTTAAGAAATAATTATGTGCAGTTTTTTACCTAGATTGGACTAGTTACAATATTAAACGCAAGTTTAAATTCTTTAATTAATTGAAAGATATCAACCAAAGACTTGTTAAAAATTGATTTGTCCCGATATAAATATCTATTCACATATAAAGAGACGTGTATCGATAAGCAAATATTCCAAAGTAGTGAGGAAAATAAAAAAAATAAGACTGGAAGATCCATAGCGAGCTGTGAGGTTCACATCTCATCCATCCGAAGAATCAAACGAAAAGTGTCAATTACTGCTTCAAAGATTGTGCAAAACTGCTATGCACATTTCTTACGTGTTTGTTTTTGGGTGAAGATGACGTATGCGGCTTCGTTAGAATAAAAAGTGCGTGACAAAGAGGTATAACACACTTGAGAATTTGTCACAAGTGAATGAACGGAGAAACCAAAAAAATGAAGGCTCTCTCTTACAAGATCCTAGAATTGTAAGATTCACTTTAAATTGAGAGTGTCTCTAACCTTTGTGATAGGTATTACTCAACCGAGATCTTTTCCAGTCATTTTTTGGTAAATAACCCCTGTGATTGATTGATGTCAAAAATATGTCAAAAATTCATTAAAGTAGTGGTATGAAATATTTTACCAAGCGACAATTGTATATGCACTGTATGTGGTGAACACCTTCACCATTTCATGGTCCTTACTTTCATTGTGACCATAATGATGTTTGAGACATCGCAAATATACACGTATTTAGAAACTTATTTAGAATGAAATTTTTCGTGCTCAACGAAGCATGCTTAAATTGAGACACAAAAAGAGCTTTGTAAAAAAATGCTTTGCAGTCTTTTATGAAAACGTTTGGCTGAAGTTATTTGTTTATGTGGCTAGGTTGGAGGACCTCTCCAACTTCACGATTTCGAGAACTTATTAACCCATTTACTTTGACTCATTTCAAAAGAATAGACATGAAAAAGTCACTTATTGTACGATAAACAAATGTATTTATATTATTCGTGTCAACTAGTAACTTTGAAACGATTTTAACGGATGTTAGAAGGTTGCTTGTGTATTCTCACCACATTTTGGTCAATCGGCCATTTGGGTTGCTGCAACACATGTCTTAAATGCTTGATGAAACCAAATAATCTGTTCCACCCATTCAGTTTAAAGTTTTTCCTACAAACATTGTTGTTAACTTTATCTTTTGCAGTAGAAGGAAAACTCAAGTTTTAAAAATATGACCATGATCTATGCGACAAAAAATCGACAAATGAAATTCCCACCATGAAGATCACGAAGTCAAATCTTTATTGCTTCATGATTTTGCACTCTTTCCAGGCGCTGCGTTTCACTTTTATTATTTGCCCTCATTTGTCCACTAATGCATCCCAAATACATATTGGAGATAAATTAGATAAAGCCATTCATTTTTCAACTTTCAAGATTGTATGCAGGGATGGGGAGTAATTGTAATTGCAATTACAATGGGGAATACTTAAGGTTGCTTCAAGTGAGCGTTTTAAATCTTACCGCTAGCGGTAAAACAGGGCCGTTGGCTGTGCTGAGTTGGCCAGCCCATTTTGGCGAATCCAAGTTTTTCGCATTTAAGCGTCCATTTGATGATTCTAGGTCTCTGGAGACGATGGATATTTCACGTGAAGATGCCTAGGCTGGATTTGGGTCAACAATACGCAAAAATTATTTGCTAGAAAATGAAATATAAAAAATCATAATTACCAAAAAGAAACATAAAAAACTATTTCATTTCTTTGTATGGGCAACATATCAAAGAAATAAATTTTATCCTTTGGAATCCACTGAACAATTTAGCATCTTTGAATTTTTATCTGGATCAATGTCAAGTCCACTTTTTGCAACAACGCTAGGCTTGCTTAATTGCTTTTAATTCAATTACCCTAAAAATAAATTTTGCGTATTATTGACCCAAATCCTGCCTGGGCATCTTTATGTGAAGTATCAATCGTCTCCAGGGACCTAGAATCATCAAATGGACGCTTAAATGCGAAAAACTTGGATTCGCCAAAATGGGCTGGCCAACTCAGCACAGCCAACGGCCCTGTTTTACCGCTAGCGGTAAGATTTAAAACGCTCACTTGAAGCAACCTTAAGTATTCCCCATTAAGTAATTTCAATTACAATTACATGTAATTGTAATTAATTACATTTTTGGGCCAAGTAATTGTAATTGTAATTAATTACAATTTTAGCCATGTAATTGACGAATTTTCAATTACAAATTACCAATTACTTTTAAAAAATCTTACTTCCTCAAATTAACAATAAAACCAATTCATCAGTTTTTACTTGCAAAACAATTATTTTGTCATCAATTTGCGGTCAATTGTTGCCACAAGCAGGTAGCTTTTGTTACAATACACACCCAAGCTTTGATTTTTAAATACTTTTAAACTGCAAGAGCTTTTGACCATGATTTTAGTGTCAGGATTTAGGGCTTTTCACAACTAAGGGCAGACAAATGAGGTTGAAAATTAAAGTTATAAAACATCGTCATACTTGATATATGTGTACAAAGTTCGTGTTTTCTGAAACAGAAAAATTTGCCTTGTGATTGATGGTATAATATTTTTGATATTTAAGCGGTTCATAAGCTTTTGGTTTTTGTAAATCACTCTTTCATAGTAAGCTTTGAGCCATTATAAGTTGCCAGTTGTTGCACTTTCATTTGTAGATGTTTTCCATTCAAATGCGCTGGACCAAACTTATTCAATAGATTTCACGTTTCAATAATTTAATCGAGGATATTTCTTTTTTCTTCTGGACCTGTGTTATCCTATACTCTTGTGTAAAAATCTTGTAAGCTTGTAGCTGGGTGGCCAACCCGTGATTTCAGGCCTCTTAAGGTATCGAAAGGGTAGAAGTGCCCAATCCAGTGAATTCTAGATATCCACAATACATTGCACAAAATTAGAATTCCTATCATTTCTTAACAGTTTACGAAATGTAATACCACACCACTGTACAAATGCAAAAAATTGTGGAAAAAACGGCTTTACTTTTTGTGCCAGAAATGTAGTTTTGGGGGTAAAAATCTAATGTCTTTGGCTTTTGCAGTGTATTTTCCCTCACAATATCGATTGCTAGACCCAACCGTTGAGTTACAAAAAAGTAAGCATTTGTCAGGAGCCAGAAAAAAAACAGTTCAAAAAGGCTAAATGATGCATGATCACGATGCTGTGTGTCTGAGAAGGCCACCAAAATAGAGCCATCAGGTGATCTTGAACGTGATCAAGGTCAAGAAGTAAATGTGATCAATCAATACATCACTTGCTGGCGTTAGGCCTAGAGACGCTCTAGTGAGAGACGGGCGAGGTTTTGACTGAAGCGCCATGGAAAAAAATTAAACGAATTTTTGAACTTGAAACATTTCCAAATAAACAGACTCTCCATGCTTTGGACATAAAAAATTGTCAAATAGAATGTTCACTGAAACCTTTACAAGTGACCTTGCCCAATGTTCAGAGTCTTAAATTGCAAACTTTCAAAATGGTTTTGGAACAGAAAAATACAAGTAGGAAGCATCAACCCATTTTACAACACATTAGGTTGGGCTCTAGAAAGACGCAAACGTTCTGCTTAAAAGTAAGATGTGTTGTCACTGGATTGAGCGAGGGCTTGCTGAGGGTTCCGTCTGTTTGGAAATGTTGAAAACGGCGCCCAAAAGGGAATCAGCCAATCATATGATGCAAATTGAATGACGTCATTGACGCCGGTCCCAACCTCGCCCGTCTCTCACTAGAGCGTCTCTAGTTATGCCTAAAGGCTTTATATACAAAGAATCGCAAAGGTCTAGAATCGAAGGTCTTCTCTGATTAGAGGGTTCCTCGGGACCCAAGTTCTGATTGGTCAATCAATACCTTCCGGCAGTGTGACTAGATGCGGCATGTCTTGAAAGCTTTTGTCCCAGGAAAATTGCAATTAAATGGCTTTCAATCCAATAGATACATGTTGCAGTTACAAATTGGAATGTTACTGCATAAAGAAATTTCAACATTCTTTAGCATTTTTTTCTTATCCTCACAAAAAGTCCAGAAACACCAATTTGGAAATGACATGTAAAGTGCCACCCTTTGTTCAGCAACTGAGATCCCCTGTCTTCTCCTTGCCCTCCCAATCTCATGTGGAGTAGAGATCACCAGGGTGTCCAAAAAAAGAAAGGGGTTGACTCTTTCCACTTTTTCATACAATCTCATGTCTAAAACTTCATAATTTATTTTGGTCTCTTTTTTTAGTCGCGTAAAACATTCAATATGTTAATCTTGATTTAGAAGGCATGAATTGGTGATTTTTTGAGGCCTGAAAGCTTCCAAGACAAGTCGCATCTAGTCCCGCTGCCGCAAGGGGTTGATTGACCAATCAGAACTTGGGTCCTGAGGAACCCTCTAATCAGAGAAGACCTTCGATTCCAGACCTTTGCGATTCTTTGTATATAAAGACTTTAGTTATGCCTACTGAAACCGAAAGCAGACAAGACAAACATAAGAAATATGTTTGTCTGAAAACCTTTAAAACTCATTTTTTTTGGATTTTTTAGAAGTTGGAATTGCCCAACGTCGTCCCTACGATTAATTTAGATTTATTTTTGCATATATAAAATTTTTAGTCAGCTGCTTTGGGTTTTGGTTTCGGCTTCGGTTCAGAGCCCTTTCGGTCCATCACTATTCATTATGATAGTCACAACGTTTCTGATCAATCCATATTGCAGGACCAAAGGTTTCTGAAGATTCGATTAGCCCAAGATTTGGCTTGACTTGATAATTAATCCCAAATCTCCAAAAGAACAGATCTCGAACACAGATCAAATAATGACCATTATTTGGTCTGTGATCTCGAACAAATCTAAGGTCCAATTCAAATCTTAAATCCATTGTAAATGGCCGGACGGTGAAAGAGGACTTGAATTCAAAGCTGGGCATGACTTTAGAATTAGATTAATCAGTTGTAACTTGGTCGCGCTCTTTGACTATCACCGAGGTCTTAAACATATCTTTGAAGAAACAAACTTTGAAGCATTTTAGACAACCTTTAACGTTACGTTTCATTATAGCTTAAATTCTGAACTCTAGCTTATTTTTTGCCCTCTCCGACATTTGAATACTCTGATCTACAAGGATGTCACGCACTAGAGTCCCAATCCGAATCAAGAATTGCTCTTGACACATTTTTTAAATCATTACGCCAATGATTATTTTGTAAAAATATTACTTCTAGAAAACAATTTCAGGTATCTTCAGGCAAACTATTTTATTTGCGAAAAACATCCCTACTTTGACCCCACACTAGAAAGGTTAATTTTACAGTCATTCTTTACAGAGGAAAAAAACAAATGGATTGGTGTACAACGATGCCATGAAAGTTATTCAGACAAAATTAACTTCATCGTATCGATTTATGATAATTCACCGGCAAAGTTTTGGGCACTCAAGTTTAAAACAACTGTGTATGTTTCAAAATAAATTATTGTAGATTGCTTAACAATCATCCTGGTCAAGTCAAAGTTCATGACAACATTGGTGAAGAAGTCATAACCGCTATAAAATTCATTAAAGGAACTTTGTTCTCCACGGATATAAAAACAGGGATGGTTCAGGGCAAGATTTGTTGGTTCCGGATCTGGGTTGGTTCGGCGACTTTCCAGATCGGTTTGGCTCTGAAACGAAATCATAATTTTTGGATCCAGGTCGGATTCGGATCGGCTCGAATCTGGATTGGATCGGACCCAGCTAAAATGGGTCTTTTGGAAACATTTTCTAACAGCAGTGCAATTGTTATCAGTAGGGACAGGAACTTTAGACGAATAAACTTGTTCGTCTTTTTTCGTCTTTATTCGGCTTTTTTACTCTTATTCGTCGCGATAAATTTATTCGTCTAATTTGGATTTTATTCGTCTTTTTTCGTCTAATCCGGCAATTTCACTCAACTTTTTTCGTCTGATTAATCAAAAATATGATTTTTTTGGTTTTTTTTTTCTCAAAATTTAAAGCAAATAGACACTTTTTAAAAAGTTCAATTACAAAAAACTTGGGCCAAAGTAATAGTTTGATTATCAGTTGCGCTATTGCACGTCTAAACCAAGCTTGAAAAATTCGCCAATAGATGGCGTTAAAGAGGGGCCAAGTACTAAGCACTAAGCTTACAAGTCTTTTCTCTTTACTTACCCAACCTCCCCGTCATCTATTGGCGAATTTTTCATGCTTGGTTTAAAATCCTTTATTGGGAATTCTCTCTTTATCCTCCTCTTTTTTTCGTCTTTTTTGTCGTATTTGTCAGTTTTTTCGCCTTTTTTCGTCTAATGAAGCCTTTTATTTGTCTTTTTTCGTCTAATGAAGCCTTTTATTTGCCTTTTTCGTCTAATGAAGCCTTTTATTTGTCTTTTTTCGTCTAATGAAGCCTTTTATTTGTCTTTTTTCGTCTAATCGGGCAATTTTATTCGTCTTTATTCGTCTAATCAGCTACTTTTATTCGTCTTTTTTCGTCTAATCGGGCAATTTTATTCGTCTTTATTCGTCTAATCAGCTAATTTTATTCGTCTTTATTCGTCTAATCAGCTACTTTTATTCGTCTTTTTTCGTCTATTCTGACAGTTTTATTCGTCTAAACTTCCTGTCCCTAGTTATCAGGGTGTGTTGAATCTTGTACCGCTAAAAAAAACTGGATTTTCCGGGATTTACCTGGATTTTCGAGATATGGCATTTCCACTTGTTTAGATCATGGTAAAAATACGAAAAATTAATTTGCGTTCTAAAAACTTTGTCCACTGTTTGAAAAGAAATGTTTTGTTAAATTTGCAATATCCTTGACGAAATTTTACTTTTATTTTTGCCATTTTAACTTTTTCAAACCTTCAAAGTGTAAATGATTTAGAAAAACCCGTTTCCAATTAAAAATATCCCGTCCCGTGATCCCATAAGAAATCAGTTCAAGTATCCCGTTTTAGAGGTACAGAATCCCATCCCGGGATCCAGGGGACAATCCCCCGACCAACCCTGGTTGATATCGCGGTTGTCTTTTTCAGTGACCCTTTTTACAATGTCTTTTTCCAGATCATTAGGATTTTTGAAAGAAAAAGTGGGCAGATAAATGAAGAGTTTGATCCTTTAAGTAACATTCTTTCCAAATTTTATGAGACAGCTCCTCCTACGTTTGTTCCGACGCAAGATTGGGTCCTCGGCTTTTGGATTCGAATCACAACGAGCCGATTTCTGAACCTATCCCATCTCATCCGATACCGAGCTGACTCATGGCCGATCCGGACCCAGAAACCGCTTTTAAGATTGAAAAAAGTTTCAAAAATTCTGATCCACCAAAATTATATATTTACATTGAAAATTGCCACAATGCCAAGTTAACTTCAAATTTTATATCTAAACAACCTTTTGAATTTTTAGAAATAGGTAAATAAAAGCAATATTTAATTTTCACTCAGCTAGTCATTGGCAGTTGCATTTAGAATTAAAGTTAGTTTGTATCCAAACCAAAAAAAATCAAATGAAACCATGTGTACCAATTGTTGAGTTACAGTACTTTAGTTTGGATGATCCAATTTGACCAAAAGAGCTGCAGGTCATACTTATTATTTGCTTGATTTGTTTTTCTTGGTGCTATAAATGTTTTGGATTTTAGGATTAACATCTTAACAAAAAGAAAAAAAAACAAGAAGAGGCAAGCACCAAATAAGATCTTTTTATATTAGTGCATGGGAATAATACTTCTCGTTCAGACTTGCGTTTGCATAATATAATAACGAATGGGTTGTTTCTTGCAGTTCATTGGTCAATTATGCGTTTGTGTTCAGCCTTCCTTACGGATGTGTTGAGTTCAAGATTCCCAAATTCAATTGAACACCATGGACATCAACGGATGAGTGGAGTCGGACAAATTCAGCTGGGGGTTTGGGGGCCAAACTAGCTAGGGATGGATCAAAACTAGGCTTTAGCGTTTCATAGTTTAAGTTTGTTACGTGAGGTTAAATTTCTGTTCGATTGGTTGTCAAAACCAAAAATGCAAATTAAGTTCGAGAAAGTTTTTGAAGGGTTTGTATCGACTCTGGCGCATCCCTAGCCATTTTGGCCCCAGAATCGCCAGCTGAATTCGTCCGATTACACTCATCCACTCTTGAACAAAATGAAAAGATTATCACGTACGTATACACGTACTATGTATATGCATAAAGAACAATTCATGACCAAAGGATCAACCTAATCTATGTCCTCAATCCTGAGAGGAAGTGTTCTAGAAGTACCAAGTTGTAAATATTCAACTTTTCTTGTTGGTGTTTAGGTGTTATGAGGACTTTAGGCCATCCCACCGACAGCTTAAGTCATCCTTTTAGAACCTGTTTTTAACTATGACTGTTGTAGCTAGAGACTGTGCTGTAGTGTGTACATACTTACTGTATGTCATACAGTAAGTAGATGCAAGTGTGAGGACGCCAATCGTGTTTTCGATCAGGGCGCATTTGATGCGAGTACATGTGTAGAATGTGGGCATGGACGAAAATATTACGGTAGACTTGTCTTACACTAGGTTGACTGGCCAATTCGATCAGGTACGAGTAGGCCATCATGTCACCGATTTGACAGTGGGGCTTCGTAATACAGGGATCTCCTTTTGTACAGAGTGCCCTTAAACTCCATAGGAACGTTTTAATAAGCCTATGCGAGTTGAAAGAAACGTTGTTTTTTTGTTTACTCGGTCGGGTAAAATTTGAAAAATTTGATGAGATTGACAAAAGTCAACCTGATTTTCTAATATACTTCATAACTGATTTATTTTGGAAAACTTTTATAGGTTTGTAACGCTTCATGCTTTTTGTAAGGAAATTGTAGCATATTATAATTTAAAGCAAACAATTATTTCCTACCCATTGTTAAACTTATCCGTCTCGTTTTCGTTGAATAAAAATTGGTAATCGAGAAGAAGCCTTTCAGAAGGACCACTAGAACAGTTAAATAAAGGAATAGCCATGGGATACTAAATGAAGCTTTATCAACTTTATCAAATACTTTCGGGGGGGGGGCAGATATACCATACATATTTCTTCAATACTCTCCTACTTTCCATTTTGTAACAAAACTCAAAAGACTCCAGCCTGCGGATAATGCAATTTTCTTTTTTTTTGTTCTTAGAAAACAATGATGAAATCGTTCCGTGGAGTAAACCTTGAAAAAAAATCTCGATCCTTAATCCCTGAACAAATACTACAAAAAGACCACATTTCTCTATCCATTTACAAAGTAGGAAATATTAGTACTTAAGAAATTATGGGCGACAGTTTTGTAATGTTAATCTGACCTTATATTTTTATGCTTGAGCCATTTGAATAATTGCAATTGAAAAATGACCCGGTAGATAAGTGTATGTAATAATTTACAAAATCCGCACATACCTATCTCAACATAAGCCAGTTACTCTATTCAGCTTGGCAAGCTTCGGACCTGAAGGCATAGCTTCTCGTCGTAATGAAGGGCCCCCCTTCTATCACATCGACTTGAGCTTTTTTCGAATAACGAAACACCACCGTTCTTTGGGGTCCCACCATGTGAACAGGCCAGGAATAACATTGAAGAGTCAATAGGATAGCGTCCAGACTGCAGTCAGTTCAAGCCAATCGATCCAAGAGGTGCTCATTCATGCGAGGACCTCTTTTGATTTCACTTTTGTGGACTTTGTTCAAAACTCACAAATTGCTTGACGCACTTCTCGAACATGGTGTCCAGTGGCAATGATTTTGAGCTCTTTCAGGCTTGCCTCAAAGAAGTTCAGACCCTCGAAAACGAAGCCCAAGATCCATGTAGTCAGTCTTGGCAAGATCTCCGGGACTTTGTCGACCAAACCTTGGCCCCTTTGGAACCTGAAGTTATGCCCATGAACACGTGTAGCCAAACTCACACGACTGAGTATGATCCAGATGTTGACTTCATCATGAATATCCTAAATGAACCTCCAGTTAGCCATGAAACCACGCTTGAAGCCAGGCCAATGCTGCCAACTCCAATGGATCACACCAACCTTCAAAGCACACCTGAGATGGAATGGAACTCTGAAGAGGACGGAGATGATGACGAAGAGATTGAATCAAACCCTGATACAACAAGTACGGAGAAGGCCAAGATCACAGTTTGGTTGGATCGACTGATTAACAACCCATATTATAACCCTCGAGTGATCAAATGGGAGAACAAGGAAGAGGGTCTCTTCCGCATTGTGGACCAAACTGAGCTCGCTCGACTTTGGGGCGAGGTCAAAAACAATCAAAGCATGACGTATGACAAATTCAGGTGAGACTTTAGAAACACTTAATCTCTTTGAAAATGAATTTTTTACTTATTGATTTTTTCTGTATTTTTTAGTCGGGCCATGCGGTATTATTACAAAAGGAAAGAGCTGGTGATTGTGCGAAGGAAGCTCGTGTACAAATTCGGTCCTCGATCCCCAATGTTCAAACTCAATACCAAATCTCCCAACTCTCCCTCCTCATCTCATCATCGAAATAGGCAGGCTCATCGAGGATGAGAATGATGCAATCATGGGTCCTTTGGTATCTATTGATCAAGTCAAAAGCAATACTGCAACATTCTAGCCTCCCCTCAATTCCCAAGTACCTTTTAAGTAAATCCACCACGATCGACTTAAAAATCCGTCAGATGGTTACTGAATATATCATATATTGTTTTGAAGAACAAACTAAATAAAAAATATTAACACGTGAAAAATGAAAAATAAATGACAGCAAATAAACCGAGGCTGGCTTTTTGCTTATTTACAGTTTAGTAATGCTAAATGCTTGAGATCGATGGTCAATTGGAATAATTATATTTTCAATTATTGGACATCACAATTTCGGGAGTTTTCCAAATCATTACTTAGCGATTCACGCTGAAAGGTTTAAAGTCAAAAGAAAGAAACACAAAGTATAGAAGGATCTGTACTCATTGCTTGGAATTGGAAAAAGCTTTCTAATTGAAATGTTAGCAGAGTTGGGTCAATTACTTGAAAAAAGTAATTAATTACAATTACTTTCTCGAAAAATGTAATTAATTACAATTACAATTACATTATCCAAAAATGTAATTGACTTCAATTACAATCCTTCCGTCTCTTTTACCCTTTTGCCTTTTCAAAACGATGAAAAATAAACAGATCTTCCATTTTTAAATGGCGATGCACCAACTGGCAACTTATAATGCCTAAAAGGTTATTATGAAAGAGTGATTTACAAAAACCAAAAGCTTATGAACCGCTTAAATATCAAAAATATTATACCATCAATCACAAGGAATATTTTTCTGTTTCAGAAAACACGAACTTTATACACATATATCAAGTATGACGATGTTTTATAACTTTATTTTTCAACCTCATTTGTCTGCCCTTAGTTGTCAAAAGTCCTACCTCCTGACACAAAAATCATGCTCAAAAGCCATTTTAGTTTAAAAGTATTTTAACATCATAGCTTGGGTGTGTATTGTAACAAAAGCTACCTGTTAGTGGCATCACATTGACCGCAAATTGATAACAAAATAATTGTTTTGCAAGTGAAAACTTATTAATTGATATTATGGTTAATTTGAAGAAGTAAGCGTTTGAAAACTAATTGGTGATTTGTAATTGAAAATTCGTTAATTGCATGGCCAAAAATGTAATTAATTACAATTACAATTACTTTGTCGAAAAATGTAATTAATTACAATTACATGTAATTGTAATTGAAATTACGTAATTGTAATTGCAATTACAATTACTCCCCAACCCTGAATGTTAGTTCTGTTTTTTGGCTAAATTTCCAAAAAGTAATGTTCTGGATATTTAATATGAACCTTAGAAAGAGAACATTTAAGAGCTGATTAATAGTTGAGGTGAGTTGTTTAGATCACCATAAATATGATGAGATCAAAAATGATGTGGTACAAATAACCAATCTCAAACATAGTCTCAAAGCCAAAGGTCAGTTGTTAAGAGGATTTGGAAGTATACTTTGTGCATAGTGGAAACATTGAAGGACAAAACAGAAATAGCCATGCTCAGGCACAACTACAAAAGCTCTGTTTATCAATCGCAAAAGCCCTACATATGTTGAAAGGCTATACTCTAATATGGCTATTGCTACTTGTCTTTCTTTGCTTCCGTTATGCTTCAACTTTAGCTTGGATGTTAGGCACCATTTCCAATGGTTTAGAAGGATTTTTATGAAAGCTTGAAAATCCGTCCCTAGGTGGAGGCAAACAAGGGTAAATGCCTCCGGATATTAGAGTTGGACTCGTCTTGATCTTGTTGCCAGATTCAAAAAATCCCTCACACTCATTCAGATCATTAAGCACTCAATATTGTTTTTACCGCCAGATGGCGTTAATGGATTGTTGCTTCAGCTCATTGAATCCAAACTTGCCTTCAGAAAAGGCGGCAAGTCGATCATTTTGAGGGCAAGAGATGGCACTCCAAGCCCTACAGCTTAAGCACAAGCAGTTCTATCTCAGTGACAAAACACTAAGTGTACATATGCGGTGTTCAAATGTATAAAGACCACACTTGAGGATGGGTATTCATACTATACTTTGCTTAACTTTACTCAAGCCATTTGATTTCGTGCACTTAACATCTGAGCTTACTTTGCATCAACTGCCTCAACAAATGACCTATAACCTGCGTCTTGGGAGGCGTATAAGTATTGTACATTTATTTCCTTTTTTCATTATGATTATGTTGCCCTCAACAACCGGTTTTACATATTAGTTATTGGGGCCACCAAGAAAGATATTTGGAGAAAAAAATATTATAGTTTAAATAACCGTGTGGAAGTAGAGGCAAAAGTTGCAATTTTGAGTGTGACAAAAAATCTGAGATTATAAAAGCTTATCAACATAATGAGACCATGATTGATCAGTGCAAGGATCACTGAACACCTGGATGCCTCGGCTACCGGCAACATCAATTTTTTAAATTCTGTGTTAGACGGAGAAAAATCTTATCAAACCAAGTGTTTAATTGGTAATGCAAAGCTCACATGCTTAATTTCAAGTTAATCGACTGAACTTTGTGTCAGTATGAGTAATTTGAAGCATAGAGCAATGCTCGACCGAACATTTGCGCCTACAATCGTCCAAAAGGACGGTTGTAGGGTCAATTTTTCTCTCCTTTCCGCGCGTACAGTATGTATTGCGACTGTAGCACATTTGGAAACGTTGTTTCTCGGGGATGGAGTAATGTACCAAGCTGAAATTCAGCAAACAACATCCTTATATAATTGTTTAATCATTCTTATCAAAACAAATTCATTTACTTAAATGGAATTCGATTTGTAAAAGATCCACAGCTGAACGCTTAAAGGAAGCCAGAGTGGATAATGCGTTCTCATAAGAGCCGAGTCTAAGTGCTTCCCCAGACGGCGTAGGTTCGAATCCTGTTGGGGATCGAATCGAAGCAGTCGAGAGAAATCCTTCATTTTACAGGGCATCGCATTCATTGTAGCGGTAATAAAGAATTCCCAAAAAAGAACGCCTGAGCGAAGGCTTCTATGTCTTACGATTTCCTTGCTCAATGATATATATAAATATGTTTTGCCATTGAATCATGCTTTGGGGTTAATCTTTTTTATCCGTTAAACGTCTTGCTGACTTCACCAAGTCACTACTTGAGAGTGATATTTGAGATTTCTATATTCAATAGATTGATATTGGGTCGGTTGTTGAGGTAGTTTGGAAACTACCATTCCATACTAGCTCAACAACCGACCTATTGGCTAAGTCAGACTACTTTTACTTCTTATATGTCTCTTGGCTTGAATTGCGAACTTCGAAATTCGAATTCGTTCCTTTTTTGGTTCATAAAAGTCGCAATTATTGGTCAAAGTACGATTATTTGTTCTATCTTAATGTAATATCTTAATTAAAACCATAAACCAATGCGAGTGTGGGTATGAATTTTTACAATAAATAGCAAAAATGGAAACAATCTTGATTCTAAAGCAATTGAATTTACTTGTGTAAATGTAAACCACTCATGATCATCAGCCATTAACGAGCGTATCTGGAAATCCCACCAATTTTTAATGTGACTTCAAAATCATACGGATTTGTTAACCTGTTCCGCATCCTAATGTGACAGGTTTCGCTTAAGACATTATGAAATCAAAACCATTAGTTCGATCTCACATAGTTTTTCTAATGCTATGCCAAACCCAAATTTTTCGTTATTCGTTTCGATTAGGATTGTAGTCTTGCACGTACGTATTGTACGTATTAGCTTGGCAAATACTAAACCCACACTCAAATCTCGTGTTAGCGAGTCGTCGTCATCAAACATGGATGAGTAATCCTTAAGTGTAGTAACCTAGCAAGCCTGAAGGTTTATATTCTGGTTCAAACGGTGGATCCCCCTTGCCACCGCCATTCAATACAAAAAGTTTTCCTAATAACGAAACACCACCGCTCCTTGAAATCTCGCCTTGAGAATAAGTTCTTCTTTGGCTAGAGATTTGAAGAAAATTTCCACAATCACTTAATGTCAGACAGCCCATGAAACAACAACCTTTTGTGACGGATAAACAGCATCAACTAACAAACATCTAAATTGCTATCTTACCATCACAATGTTCCAATCTAATATTCCAATCACAAAAGTAATCGACGAAAACAAATCAAAACTGCCCAAAATTGTGCCAGTCATTATATTAAGTTGTTGTTTATTGTTTATTATTTGGACCCCTTAAACATCAGGATTGAGGAAAATAGAGTAAAGGTAATAAGAAAGAGAAGAAAAAAATGAAAAATGGGGGTTCAAATTTTAATTGTTTTATTTTCGGCAAAATATGTTTAGTTGTTTAACAATAAGGTCTGAATGGATGGGTGTAATCAACAGGGCCACCAAATTTTGGTAAAAAAAATTGCCAAAAAATGTATTTTTTTTTGGTAGTTTTTCTTGGAAATAATGTAATGAAATCGGATTTTTTGGTAGTTTTTTTGGTTGTTTGGTAAGTTTGTTTTTAAAGCCTTTTCTCATTGTTTACATAAAACCAGTGTGTTACAATCAGGGCCACCAAATTTATGCAAAATATTTTGCCGAAACGTATTATTTTTGATGTTTTTTTGAGAAATAACGTAACAAAATTGGATTTTTTTGGTATTATTAAAAATACTTTTCTCACTATATCGCCTAAAAACTGCCCTTTTATGTACTTGCATCATCTAAATTTTATTTCATGGGTAGGAAAAGATGCTAAAATGACCATATTTTCTCACAATTGTTGCAAATATAACACCTTCTATTCATATTTTGATTTTTGACATCCTTTTTGTTGATCACTCTCAACGGAAGAGGCATTTTTCTACATTCTTTCGAAATTTTCCCAATTTTTGTATTTTTCGACAAAAAATGCACATTGTTTGTGACTACAATGTAAAATACCATTCATAACAACCCAGCGGGCCTGTGGATTAACTAAATATACCAGTTAAAAATAAAAAACGCTGTCTTTTTGCTTCTTTATATTGACTTTGACGTGAAATCAAACAATTTTCCATATCATATCCATCAAAACAGGCAATTTTTGCACATTTATTTAATTTTTTCCTCATTTATGTAATTTTGGACAAAAATCGCAGATTTTGGTAATTAATTTGTAAAATGTAATTTACATGTATCTGGTGGCCCTGGTAATCAAACGAATTCCGCTGGGGATTTTTGGGGCCAAAATGGTTAAGGATGCGCCAGGGACGAGATTAACCCTCCAAATCTTCCCAATTTTGGTAAATCTCCATACCATATGGAAATCTACCGTTTTAGCAAGATGTATTTACATTACATTTATGGTTTTTCAAGTGTTGCGCATTACAAAAAAAGTCATAAATGCTAAGGTGCCTCATGCCTCACCATCACATTAGATCTAATCAGGGTTGATTCAGTCTAAAATATCTGTTTATCATTAGTTTTATTTTGCCACCAAACCTCAACCGCAGAATAAACTCATTGATTGTTGTTCATTGCTCCCAACATTAATACTCCCAACCATCCATCTATTCCCCCATAATTAATATCAATACAACCAATGCATTTGATACTAACATCAAATAATGATAATTAACATCTAGTCATTCACCAACACTCGGCCATGAAACATAGCACAGTCCGACCTGCTGCCCTCTGTTCATGAAATTGGTGATAGTGACTCGTGGACATACGAGGACAGCAGATCGGGAACATGCACTACCACCCGATCCAGGCCGAATTTCCGTCGCCGCCTGGTCAATCAACCTTCACTGTTGCTTGTTCAAGAAACTTCCACCACTCTCCACAGTTCTGTGGCCAACCTTTTGCCCCCCTTCATCAATGGCCTTTCACCACCCTTCATCAGTGGCCTTTTACAACCCTTCATCAGTGGCCTTTTACAACCCTTCATCAGTGGCCTTTTACAACCCTTCATCAGTGGCCTTTTACAACCCTTCATCAGTGGCCTTTTACAACCCTTCATCAGTGGCCTTTTACAACCCTCATCAGTGGCCTTTCGCCGGCCTTTGACCAACCACTCCCAACCCTAACTCTGCCCCGGAAGGGAGATGTACAGTCCCATGCTCGTGCTCTCCATTTCCCCCATTCTCTACCCGCAGTAATTCATACACTTCTTAATAAGCCTTCCTTTCCTTCAATTAAAAGAGAGTCAACATCAATCTTCCACATAGATTACTTAAAATACAAATGTATCAATTCTGACGTCACCAAAAACGCGCTCTGTGAGGGATTACCTAACAACATTCTAAAAAATGATTGTTTCGGAAAAAACATACAAGAGTGCACTACCTTATTTGTAACACACATATCCTTCTTGAAGTTTGATTTTCAGGGGTCAATCCAGAAAATACAACCTAAATCATCTAAAGGTCACTGATCAAATTACTGTCGCCGTCGTCTACCTGATTAGCTAGAACCACAGACCAAGCCCCAGACTTCTCAGTTCTTGCTAAACAGGCAGACTACGGCGACGGTAGTTTGATCCGTGACCTCAAGATGACTTAGGCTGTATTTTCTGTATTGACTCTGAGATGCAAACTTCATGACGGATATTTGGGTTACACACTATGCAACGCATTCTATGAGCTTCATCATGAAGCACCGCTTTTAAGAATAACTCTAGGTATTCCCTTCCAGAGGGTGCTTTTGGGCAAAATTGAGATATCTTTAATTAATTTATCTATGCTAGAACTGAAGAGTCAAGGGGATTTGGTCTGTGATCTTCCATCATGACTTGACATTGGTCAAGTAACCTCCACTGTTGCTTGCCTCCACCCCTGCCTGGTCAAGTAACCTCCACCCCTGTATGGTCAAGTAACCTCCACCCCTGCCTGGTCAAGTAACCTCCACCCCTGCCTGGTCAAGTAACCTTCACCCCTGCCTGGTCAAGTAACCTCCACCCCTGCCTGGTCAAGTAACTTCTGACACTGCGGAAAACCAACATGTCACATCAGCAGATTTTAGATTATGAAGATTATGAAGAATGGTGCGTAGCTCAGAACATTTTTATTTTTTATTTTTTTCGGGAGGGGATTTGAAAAGACCCCTGATAGGTAGTGTAGCCCCGCTAGATATAATTGTCTAAAGTTATGGCCATATTGGCTAAGGCTCAATGTTTCCATAAGCTCAAGAAGTAAAAGGAAAGCGAAATAAAAGTGCATCATTTTCTTCATTAGTGTATTTTCGACAAAATCGTTCCAGTGAAAAATTTTGTACATTTTCTAGAAATAAACTTGGTATTATCTTGCATTTTTTGCTAATGATTGCACGTTTTCTATCGCTTTTCTTTTTCTTCTCGAGCCCAAAGAAGAAAGAGCTCTCACGTTAGACCAGTCAATCTCATGCGCATACTCTGGTAAACATAATGCTCTAATCACCACGAATTTTCATCACTAAATGAAAGGGTCAAAAGTGACTTGTTTTAAAATATGATTAAGAATCATATTTTGTCACAATCACATTTTATTTTTTGAATTTTGGAACACACTTTAATGATTGCACCCAACATGATTACTCCTTTAAAACTTTATAGTCATCCTTTCTCTTGAACCATAGAAGACAAACATATCTTGTTTTGCTCTCCAGGGAGCAAATTGGGAAATTCCAGGTTAACCCTGCAGGGTGTCGAAACCTATTTACAAAGAAATGAATATATCTAGATAAATACTCGGAGGCAATTTTCTTTAGTTGTTTTTTGGTGTCGTTAGGTTATGATTGCATTAGGTTAGCAATATATTGATATGGAAGTGGATGAAACTAGAGCCGTAAAAAGACGTAAAGACGTAAAAAATGGTTAGTCATGGCCGTTTGAAAAATTGCTTTAACGAGCCTAAAAAGTGTCGATGGGGTTTCGCAGATAACCGGCCATGTGAAAAAAAGTAGCAAGCCAGTGAGCTATAAAATGTGTCTGAGAACTCATCATCAAGGCAACAATTCGATTCATCAACGTAGCATGTGGGTCTTTCCATCCATAATGATCAGCCAGTTTCTGGGTTTTTATGATTGCATCCAACGCTTGACAACAAACTAGAATATTGAACCGTCTTGACCCATTTCTTATGTACGTTTTGGTACGCTGATGCAATTTTTTGTTGTCCACATGCCAACGTACAAGACGTGTTTAGGGGCTTATCCAACATTGCACAAAACTTTAGAGCTAATAACAAGGGCTAGGAATTTAATGCAAGAAAAAGTTGCCTTTGTGTAAACTTTGTGCAGCTGAAATCTGACGAGTGAAAAATGAATGGGCTTTCTGCCTCGGGCTGGCAACACATTCTATTTAAAGAGGTGTCCACGAAAGTGCAATTCCTAAAGCGCACTGCTCTCATCACGGCCATCATTAACGACTTATCAAAATTTGAGGCCCTTTGGTTCCTTTCCACGTGTCAGGGAACAATTTTGAATTGGAGTTGGAGTTTATCACATCGAATTTCATTCTCGTCTCTCTATTTTTATTCTTTTTTATTTAGATTTAACCTTTGAAGTATGTATTTTTGATTAAAAAAACTCGTTTTGGAGGAAAGCAGTCTTCAGGGATCGAACAAAACTCCACGAGGCATAAGTACTTACCTCATCCGTTTACTTTTGGTATATTATAACTTTAAAAATCGTATATTTCGACAAACATATTGTTCCTACGGGACCAAACGTACCCTCAATCGAGTTGAAAGTCTTGCGAGGATCCAGGCAGAGAAGAAATAAATAAATGAGGACAACACTTGGGGGCTTACGTTGTCCAGAACGACCCTATGTCCCTATATACTTGATAAACGGGTTCATCTACAAGTCTCCGGTTTCTTGGCTTGGTTACATAAACCTCTGAGTATTTTACCGACAATCCAGTTTCACGCGAGCAATATTAGATTGGCCTGTTTGAAGACCCTTCAGGTCATACTTTTAGGGTCTTATTGCTGAAACCGGCTCATCAATATTCAAGCAAGGCAACATTTTTCGCCCGTGTCATATCATAAGCAGTGATCTGAGTTAAGAACTTTGGTGTCAAACAAAAAACGTTTGGTACTTTTGTGAAACAGTAAACATAAGCTGGAGCCTATTAACCAAATGCTAAGATTTGGTTCAGTTAAAGCCACCCTTCACCGCTATTATATATTTTAAAACTTTTTAAACCCTTTTCGTTATAGCATCAACACGAAAATATTTTCCGCAGAGTATCGTTATCAGGTACCTTTCAAAGGGATATTCAAATTAAAGTAGAACACCAATTGGCTTTCAAAGAACAACTCTTGGTTATTGTTAAAGAACAAACTCTTGGTTATTCTTAAAGAACAACTCTTGGTCATTCTTGAAAAACCAGACTTTTCAGTTCCTAATTAATTTGAAACAAAGTTTCCATCTCCCAACGTGATCATTATTTCACCATGCTCGCATTGTCCCAATAAAATTTTACTCTCCATGATATCAAAAGTCTACGTTAACTATGTCTCATTCTAAGGAGTTTATTAATAAGTAATTGAAATCTTCAACAAAAGAGATCAATGAAGATGATTGGTGTCATTTATTTCTCCAAGAAGGATTCACAACTGGCAGCCGACCTTCTATATGTTTTATTATTGAAGCAACTGAATGAGAGTTTCATCTTTAGTACCCTGAAAGAATAAACATACAAGGTTAAGGTAGCTCTCCATTCTGATAAGGTCAAGAGACGTTCTTACCAGAGACTAAAATTTGCACAGATGAATTGATTAAGCCTTTACTTGGTCAAATGATGTCTGACCAAGAAAAAGGGCAAGCCAAAGGCTGACCCGAAAAACACGATCATCTTTGCAGTAAGAGCGAATCGATTTTCGATGCTGAAGGGCAAATTCTGGAAGGAGGAGAGTTTGTTTTATAGAAACATTTTTAATGGTATTTTGTGGTTATTGCTTGCTGAAAATCAATCCTTGGAACATGTCGAAGCTGTTGCCATCAGGATGAAGGGTCAAACTAGCTTTAGTGTCCAAACGTTCGGCTATTAAGAAGCCAAATTCGTCGATGGATTTGATCTTGACTTCAATGTCATCGGATTGCTCTTGTTTGACGCGAACCAATTGATCCTGATGAAGCCAATAACGATGATAAAGTTGAAGTAAGGCCTCAATCTTGCCGTCTTCTAATTGGTCCAAGAGATCTTCCAAGACATTCAAAACTTCCGCCAAGATAACTTCTCTTGAGAGATCACGTTTCAGAATGCTATTCAGGCTTAATGTTGGCAAGGCGTTGTCTAGATTGAAACCCAATCCGATGTTGACAACCACTTCGGAGCCGCAAAACGAAGACTTGGCCAAAACCCCACCCATTTTGGTTTCGGATCCAAAGTAGATATCATTCGGCCATTTCAGTCGTAATATATGATCTTCCGAACTCTTAGACAAGTTCGAAACCGCGTGAACCAAAGCCAAAGCGATCAAATGCTGAATCAATGAAACGCGTTGAACCAATCCGGATTTGAGGTCCAATTTTAATTGTAGGGAAAACATCAAACATCCCGGAGGACTCAACCATTCATTGCCACCTCGACCTTGTCCAGCCGATTGTCGATGCGCCAAAACCACGACCCCGTGTCCAAGGGTTTGATTTAAAGGCTCAAAGGTAGACCCAATCACCGGGTAAAACAACAACACTCGACCTAAATATCGCGTTCGCAGATGTTGAAGAAATGTAGTTTGATGCAACAACGGCGATTCCAATCGTAAGATGTCTTTCATTCCTAAATCCGTCTTAGATTCGGCATGAAAGGTCAAATCCCCCAATATTTCTATCGGATTTTGGGCGTAAAGATAACCGGGTCCATTTAATCCCTTCCCCGATAGCTTTAAACCCGTTTGAAGCTTCAATCCGAAGTTCTGACCTAATATGATTTTCCAAGTATCCTCTTCCATCTCTTCTATAGTCCTGGAAACCCATAAACGTGTCGATATTGGGTTTAAATGCGAGAATAGAACCAATTGCAAATCAGTGGCCAATCGTCCATCCGGATTGACATGTAACATCATGGCTTGAGGTAATCGCAAATAGCTCCGGAATCGCGATCCAACTTCCGGATCACTGAATGCAGGCTCCAAATGGATCAAAAGTTGGGTGTGATCCATCCAAGGACTCTGAAGACATGTGGAGACCTTCAGGGGATAAATCGTATAAGCATCGGGTTCCAAGAGGGATCGTAGCAGATTTTTCAACCGTTGGAAAGTCTGACTAGGTTGGGAGGGAGGCGTGAACACCAGGATATTGGGCGGTTTGACCATGATTTAGAGTGTGATCTGGAAAGGAAGAAGGGCGAATTAAGGCAGGAAGCACTTACGTCACCGGGAGGTTGAGGACCATCCAGACCACGTCGAATGGCTGAGGTGGTGAATCGTCTCAGATTGCTCACTTGTCGGAACACCAAAGACATGATGACAATGAGGAGAAAGAGGAGGTCAAATCCGAAGAGAATGGAACGTGAGAAGAGATCCTGCACAACCGAAACAACGAATGGAATCCTCTGCGGAAAGTCTTGTAAATTTCAGTCATGCGGTTTGGTCGTGTAAAAATAAGTATGGTTTTGGGTCAGATAAGAGGATTTTGGGACTTGTGCACATTTATTTTGGGAAAAGCGTAGACATCCGTCAAGGCTAGACAATGCAAAAGTATTTGAAACCCCGTGGCTATACGTGCACTCCTAAAGAAACAAAATTCAGGATGATCCAAGAAGTTGAACATAATAATTTAATAGAGGGAAATTATTTGATCACCACATGGTTAATATTTTGACTAAAATTCATAAGTATAAGCACTCCAAAAAAAGCCATAGGCTTACTTACAATACAATACAATTTTCGTAATAGTTAAAGAATCAAAGTAGAATAAACGTCAAACAGATATCCAGATGTTGAATTTTATATCATGTTTTGGTTTGCAAGTTATTGCCGCAATGTGCGCAATTCTCCATTCTTACTGCAATTGATTCCAATTGAAAAAAAAAATATTTTTTGATAAAAAAAACTACAAGTTTTTTGGTCTCAAACGTCGAATGGATATATTGGACACAAGTGGCTGTGCTGTTGGAACTTTTAATGGCCTTTTGTCTTTAAGTCGGCAAGCCTAAAAGACGCTGATGGCATCGACAGCTGTTAAGAACAGCAATGGCGGAGTTCCAACGTGACCAACATATGTCGAGAAGGAGATTCATTAAATAACACCGAAAAGGGATTTAAACCTTACCTTTCATTTTGTAATACATTTTTATGGGACGTTGAAACCAAATGTCTTCCATATATTGAGTTTTATATCATTTTTTGGCTTGTAAGCTATTGTTGCAATGTGAAAAGAAGGCTCTCCAGTATTCTCCATTCTTACAAAGTAAATTTTTTATCATCTAATCAAAGGTCAAGTTTGACATGAAGTTCAAAATAACTGATATTAGAGTGACTTTGTAGTCTCAAGAGTACTGACCAAATTCAAACAATTGCGTTTTTAAAAATATTTTACATAGAAGACAGCTCTGATAAAAAACAGCGTGAATGTTGGCTTGAATATCAATCAACCTCTGGAATCGACGTCTAAAGAAGCACATGAGCTTCTGTAGAAAGACCTTAAGAATTAGAAAGAACAATGCTTCAATAGCAAAGAGGCAACAAGTTTATTTGAAGGACGTTTGAAGAATTGATAATCCTTGATACAAGCTGTCAGTCTGGTCTTAACTCTATGAAAGAGGCTATTTTTTCCAAATCAAATTATTGCATTTGTTACGTCAAATATTAGGTTTAATTAAACTTTGTTGGTTCTGTTCGTCCATAATTTGTACCTTTCACCTTCTTCATCATTTTGTTGATGTTAGCATTTTATTCTGGTTTTTGGTGTTGTAGTTGAGATTGCAAATTAAAAGATCTCAAACAAAACCATCACAACTAAATTGGTCAGAGCAAAAAGGTCACAAGGTAAAATGGTCATGGCAAAAAGGGTAACACGGTAAAACGGTCGCTGTAAAAAGATCACTTTTCCATGGACATGATTGTGTTCCACCCGGAGTACTTTAGAAGCCGATCTTGACGGGCAGATCTTGAAAAGGATTACAATTTTGTCTCTAGAAGGGAAAGGAACGCCCTCCTTCGGATCCGGGATGGTTTGAGACCATTTGAAAAAGGAATTTTGTTAGAAATGACTTCAAGTTGACTATACTAATGAGACCTTTGTTTGAAAAAAAAAATGTGTTCCACCCAATCAATCTTGAGGTCCCCTGGGACAATCTTCAACCATGGAACAAATCAGGGTCGCTGGGATCCCCCTTGGCTACTTCCGGAGCCTCACGGGCCTGTGACCTTATTACCGTAACCTTTTTGCTGTGTCGTTTTACTGTGACCTATCTATTTTGAACGTTCTACCTTGTGAGCTATTTACCGTGTACTGTAGCTTGATACTGTTGCCCAGAAAAGACTCAACAGTAAGAAGGCAACACAAAAGTTTAATTTCAAGTGTCAAACTTTGATAGTTCACTCTTCAGAAATAAGAGGATACTATAGGTCAGTTATTGAGGACTTACGGAAGGAAATTAGAAGCATAGTAGGAACCAGTAGAATAAAATATGCTCGAGAATAGCGCACAAGCTGCTTTTTGCGATTGAAAAACGCAACTTATGAAGGGAAACTAACTGGTGCACGGTTATTTTTTCACCGTATTACTATGCTTCTGGTATACTTCCAAATGTCCTCAACAACAAGTCTGAGATTAAATTTGATAGGTAATAATTTGCTATCTTGTAGAAACTAATACATCGAAACCTTCACGCAATGGATCAAGTTCCACTAGCGCAACCTCAAACCCCCAATTGACGAACTGCTTCCGTTATGTACTGGTGCAAACTGGTGCTAATCAGGGCTGCCAGATGGCGGTTTGGCCCGCCAGATTTTGGTGTTTCTGGCGGTTTGAGGCCACGTCTGGCGGCGAAATTTTTTATTTGGTGGGACGGAAAAATCTGGCGGTATTCTGGCGGTTTACGTTACAGTCTGGCGTTGGGAAATTTCCGTTTGGCGGGGAAGAACATTTTGACAAGTTTCTGGCGGTATTTAACTGAAAATCGTGAAATTTGGCGTATTTTCTTTGATTTGTAGGATTAGTAGAAACACAATAGTGTCACAATGTTCTAGCAGAATTCAGCATAACAGAGCTAGAGCTCAAAGTTACATTAGTTACAAAAAATAATGTGACCATTTTTGGGCCATCTCTTTCGTTTTTCTCTTTTTTATGTTGACTTTCCAGCAATTTCAGATAAACAACCAAAAGTAGCGCTTATAATAATCATCACTTATACATCTTGATATTTAAATCTTATAATTAATATAAGAAAGTGCTGGGCTGTTGAAACTAGTATTGGTAAGCTTGAAGATTTTAGCAAATAGAAGATGCTTTTCAAGCTGAAAAAGGGACAAGCAAAATGCGCTAGATTGGAAAAAAATGTGCTGGCATTGTAAAGAAAGTGTGTTGGGATGAAAAGATAAATGCTTGAATGGTAAACAAAGTGTATTGGAATGGCAAATCAATTTATTGCAGTGACAAACTCAACTGTCAAAGAAATTGAAAAGTTTTTGAGCAAAAACAAAAAATGTAAAAAATGCAGTTTTGCATTTCTGTTGGCTAATTCATGGCTAATGAAGTGCAAGAAATGCCAAAAAAACTCAAACTTTGTAAATATATGGGTAAAAGGCCAAACAAATAATACACCATATTTCCAAATATTTCAACTACTTACAAAAGCACATTTTTAGGGTACAAAACCTTTCGAAAGTTTCACACTCATGATTATTAGCTTGAATATGATGGTGGTTTGCTTTATTTTTTGTCTTATTTGGTCTTACTGATAAACTCAAATTCAAAGTCTCTTTTTATCTAAATGAGAGCAAATGTGTGCGAAAAATGTGTCTTTTTAAACTGGATCAACCCGAAGGATGCTTGATAAGTTCAACTCAGCTATCTTTATTGATGAAAGGTTAGTGCATGATATGTCTCCTCTAGAACAAATGCATAATGAAGGAACTAGAATCAGGCGTTATTCTGGCGGTTTTTTGAAAAAAATCTGGCGGAGAATTTCGATATCTGGCGTTTTTGACAGGGCGATCTGGCGTTTTTGGTCTCCAATTACCTGGCAGCCCTGGTGCTAATTTAGACTCAGTTCAGTCAAGTCCTCCGAAGACACAATTCAAGAACCACCGACGTACATTCAGGGTATCCCGGTAATTTCCAATAGTTATATGTATCTCCTACATGCTCTCATAATGTATATCTAGATTAGGTTCCAGAAATATACGATTGGTCCCACGAACCTCAGATACTAAAATACTTGTTGAGATCTGCTACTTAAAAAAGAAATCAATATGAGAGACTTCGTAAACATCAAAAGTAGAATTGCTTTTGAAATTGGATCCACGGCTTGCTTGAATTGAGAGCACTGTTGCGGATTTCTTTGAAAAATGTTTTGCACTTTATCTTGCATTTTCCTCTTCTTGATGTTTTTGGACAACCAAAATCATCACACACAAGACTGTATGTATATTTTTTCCATGCCAGGAGACCATTTCTTTCCCATTGTTTCAACCTCGGAACCATCAGTAAAACGCAAAGGTCATTTCGTGCGACTTCAAATCCCCGAGGGAAAAATGTCAATATAAAACAAGATACAAGAAGACAAATGACGTTGGAAAAATTGCAAGCAAGAACATGTGTTCCAAAGTTTTTAGGGGAAATGCATTCAATGGAAGTCATAGACTGAAGATAAACTGAGGGATTTCACAAGTTCGTCCCTCATTCATTTTGAATTGCTCCAACGCCTTCCTTTCTAAAACTGTGAGAAATATCCGCGCAAAAATATGAGCTTTCTCTCAAACGCCTAGTTATAGATTAATAAGGTCCTTCATTTTGGGTTCAAAGACAGATACAGTCATCAAGGTTGGAACGGGTGATATTTCATGTTGCAGTTTCTGCATTCCCACGGGTTGCCAAGCTTAGCTCCAAAGAATTTTCCAAATCTCTCGAATGCAAAATGCAAATGCAAGACAACTTAGAAGCACTCTGAATGCCTTGTTCTTAAGAGCATCTCTCCTTGACCCATTTGGAACTGGATTAGTGTTCCCAATTCATGATGGCCCGAACTTCCCAGTGCATCTTTAGTTAAAATCGTTAAAAAATTGAACGATATGGTCTCAAACCCAACGAAGGGAGGTTGAAACCAAAAAAATGCGCGGCCATAGAAAATTCATCAGGAAAGACTGAGGAAATGTTGCATGAATACTGTTATTCTACTAAATTTTCGCTCAATTTCTCTTATTGTAACAAGGCTGTAATATTTCCTTGGTTGAGTTAGAGCACTGTAATAAAAGAGTACGATCATAGAGTGCGCCATCTAGTGGATTTCATGCGGCAACAGCTCGCAGTTCCAATGATACACACATTTTTGAAGATTAAAACGGTCAATCATCAGTATTGGACAAACTAAAGTGGCTAAAATGTTGACTGAGTTAAGTTAATGGACCTGTGGTGGTTTTTGGTTGAAATTATTGGTAAAATCCCTTTCAAATAGGCATGGAAATATGACTAATGAAAAGGTAATTCAGGCATGATCTATGCCAAAACTCATCAGAAAAACACTTAAACTTATATTTGGAGGTTCGCCATCAACTTTTTAGCCACTTTAGTTCGTCCAAAACTGATGAATGACCATTGCAATCTTCAAAAATATGTGTAACATGCTATTGCCGCATGAAATCCACAAGATGGCACACTTTTGACGATACTCTAGGTTGAGTCGTCCTTGACTTACAAACCTTGTAAACAGGCGGAAAAATGTGATGAAAGAACTTAACCAATCGGAAGTAGCAAATATCTTTCTTTTGCATCGAAGAAAGGTGGACTTTTAGGGTGCGATTTCGAGGTTATTTACTGCAGATGATCGGGCAATAACAATAAAAATAGCTGAAAATGAGTGAACTTGCGGTCATTCCAAAGGGTGAAGTTATATTTACACCCTGACCTGAAAGTTTTGTCGTAATTTTGAGCCAAAATATAATCATCATATAAGGATAGATTTGAAGTGCTTAGCATCCAATCTACCCGTAACTGGTATCTCTATCCCTGGAAATGATATTTGGCATGCTATCGACCAAATTGGAAAGTATGGAGGGCACAAAGTTGGTCCATTTTTAAGGTGCCTTTCTTTTGCCAAAAATAATGATGGACGTTGGAGATTTTATGAGCTCACGCATCACTGTGAACACTAACATTTCTATTAGATTTTAGGTGTTCTCAAACCATTCTCCTTTCTCTAGGTCCGTGTAAAATTTGATTCCCGCCATTCACTGCTTGTTTACATGGCTAAGACGAGATAGAACCCTGCATGAAGAAAACACCGGACATCAAAGTGACACATGCTGTTTCAGCAATAATTTCTCACTGATGAAACTAATCCAAAAATGTTCTAGAAACTATTGGGGGTACGCTGGATGTTTGATCGTGCCAAACTGTCCGTAACTGTCATTACCGTAATATTTAAGTTCATATCGTGATTGCAGAACAATTTTCATTCCAGGGTGTGAGCGGCGATTTCCCCATTTTCAGGTCTCAGCTGCCAAGAGGGCAGACAAGTTAAAATACCTGATCCCAATGGATAATGCTCAAAGGTTGCTCAAGTGAGCGTTTTAAATCATACCGCTAGTGTTAGAACAGGTATATTGGCTGTGCTCAATTAATAAAAGCTAAAATTGAAATGACTTGCAAGTTACTCAGCCCATTTTGGCACATCAAGTCATTTAATTTTTAATCTTTTTTAATTAAGTCTAGGAAAATCATACATTCCAAGGAAGGAGTAAAACCTACTTCCATTCTCTTTATGGGAAACAGTTTGAAATTTTGATCCAATTCTATGGAATCAGCTGAAAAAATGTGCATTGTTGTTGTGTGCAATGTGCATTATTGTTTTGATCATTGCTAATTCCCATTTTTGCAGTAGCACAAGGCTTGCTTAAGTGCTTTTTATTCAATCCCCCTGAAAGTGAATTTTGCAAAGTTTTGATCCAACTAACTCCCGCCAATGTATCTTAGCGTGCAATACCGATCATTTCCATGACCCTACGCTCTTTGAATACACGCTAAAATTGAAACGACTTGGGTTTGTCAAAATGGGCCGTGCAACTCAATGCTAGCGGTTTAATTCAAAACACTCACTTGAGCAACCTTTGTGTATGTCCCATTGAGGCATGAATTCTGGTTTAAGTTCAACAATGCTTTAGATAAAAACTAAAGTTTTTATCTTTTTTAAGAAAGTTTCAAAAGAATTGTTAATTAGCATTCACTAAAATAGCTATTCAAACTTGGGCTTTGATTATAACGCTCTAGCTTTGATCATAATCAAATTTAAACGACCTTCTAGACCAGCGGTTCTCAAACTCGGGGCCCTGAAGAATTTTTGAAAAACACCAAAACGGTCAAAACTTAACTGATACGACACCACAAGACACTTTTCAAGCTTTTGTTTCTCAAGAAGCTCTAAGGGGCCATGGCTCAAAAAAGTTCAAGAACCCCTGTTCTAGACACAAATTTGTCTGAAAAGCCCAAGATTGCGGATATAATCCTAAATTGAACAATTGTGCAATTCCATTTCAAAGGGTAAACAAACAACATCTTACCAAAAAGGTGGCTTGTGGTATTGAATCTAGTTTCTCTTAATTCATCACCCTCACTTACGTTGTAAAGGGTCTCAGACATTTAAGCCGATGGAATTGGAAGCTAATGATTAAATCAGTAATTTGTAGAACAGACAATTCTGTAGAACCAGAAACTTCAGCCTTCTAGGATTTGGCTGAAGTAGAAGTGCCAAGTTTATCGATCTCGTGGTATTTCTGTTTCACCCTAGATCCTCCAAAATTGCAAATTCCAGTTGCCTCTCAAGTGAAGAAAAAACCCTCACGTCTTCAATGCTAAATGTTTTTGCATGAACACATCCTCTTTTTTTTGTCTCACACACACATTGAGTGCCAGACTCATTTTCTCGCAATGTCCCTTTCGTCCTTAGGACACGCATCTGAGTTCCAATCAAATCAAGCACTAGATCGATAAGCCAACACATTTCAGCCTCTTCTATGGTGCGAGTATATGGCACAAATAGTCGACTCGGATGATAGTGCTCCAAACCAGTTCCAATCTATTCGAGAATCCAGGGACTCATTTCTTCTCGAGATCTTTTCATGTACCACGCCATGAGAAAAATCGCCTCCAATCTCACGCAAAGAAGGCCCGATACATCAAAACAAGGCCTCTGACGTGGCACGTGTTTCAGAATCTGCCAGACGTTTCGACAAATTGTGGTTATTGTCCAAAGGGACAGAGGGGTCATTCTGGATGAATGGGAACCAATTTTGAATTCGTTTCTCCTTGGCTTTTGGGCTTGACGAAGCCCAAACGAACGGAACGAGGGGATTGTGGACCCGTTTATGGGGACCACTTTGCATCCCATCGCCCTAGGCATATTTTCACTCCTCTAATAAGGCTGTGGATTGTGAGAGGCTGGTTTCCACCACGACAGGGTTCCTCATCCACCGAATCCTGTCGATTTATATCTGCCCACAGAGAGAGAGAGACCTTGGGATCCCTCGTGTGGCCAAGTTGGATGGGGGCCAATTTTTCTTGCTCTGTTCCAGATCCTCCTTCTTCGCGTCCTGCTTCTTACAGTACATAGGAAATCATCCTCATCCTCCCCCTCTTTCTATGTCTTCTTCCATGTTATCTGGCTTGGTTGGATGTGGGATGTGAAGACAAATTCAAGCCGATATTCTTTCCTTGAAAGCGTTCTCTCAAATCCCTGGGAACAATGTCGACTTTGTGCCTGAAGGGAGTACTTTAGTGACACTTTGGTTCCACTTTCAAGATGCTAGGACCACTTTGTTAGGTGATAGAATTTGCGCAGCAATTAAGTCAAGGGGATGAATGTCTCATCTTCCGTCGTGAGGAATTCCGTGTTCTTATTTCGACAAGAAGAAAAGCCCTGAAGGCCTCTGACTGACTGGCCTTTTCAATCCATTTGTTGGGCAAATATTGGACCAAGCATCTACCTCTACGTACTACCTACGCACTGAACTTCTACCTACCACTTCTAATGCACTCAAATGCCACGTTTTCATCTCGACGCTCCACATGTTCCAAGAGGGACACAATTGTCCACAGAGGTTCTGAGGCACAAAGTTGAAAAAAGCCTCCACAACTGACTTGGACACAGTGGTCTTTTTTTCCCTGAGGTTAACGATCGAGGTCACTCCGGACTTATTTCCCCATTCCTGAAAGCTTTCTCGGTTGAAGCCACGTGAATGGAGGTTGTCGATTATTTCTCGACACCAATTCGCATCAATCCCTGTCACAGAGAGGGGGCAAGCGAGAGGGTCTGGGGAAAATTCCCGTGGTACGTACGTACATTGATTTTCAGGCCCCGTTGTTCCTTTCGCTCGATTCCAAGTTCATTAGTTATGCCATGTGCCATACCAGAGAGCCCCTTGTTTTTGTTAAAACCCCTAGAATCACTTTTCGAGGGCTGTCATTGATGAGGCTAAAAGGTCGTTGGGCACAATCATCTTCAGGTCATTCTGTTTCAAGATGAGTGTTTCATCTCGTGGTCTCTGTAGTATTAGAGATTGGGTTTGCGTCCAAGAATTCTTTGTCATCGCTTCTCACGTACACGCGTACAATGTATCCAAGACCAATGCTTTCGAAAGGCCACATGAACCTTGGTCACGACTTTTACCAATGGACTTAATTGGGTTGTTCATGTTTCTGAAGGTATGGACGTTCTTTTTTAGAGTCTGACTGAGCTTGGAATGAGTCAAAATGTGGTGAATGAATTTGAGGAAAAAACTTCCTTGATTCTTTCAATGGAACGGAGTAAGCAAGGCTCGTAAATTTGTCAGCATGGCAAATAATTCTCTTCAAAAATGGAACCAAACGTAGGTTTTCGTTGGAAACCTCATTGAAGGCGCTTTTTTGCCTATTTATGCTTTAGTTGAGAGCCAAAAGCGGCATTGCTTTAATGCAATTCGGCATGTCGTTTTGATATTTATGAGACAAAGGATTTACGGGTAGCATGGAAAATGTAAGGCCGAGTTTTCTTATTTAAATTAATTGTAGGTTGGCTCATTCCAACATTGTGTCCGTAATGCGAATGCAGGATTCAAATGGAGTGAATATCCAATTCTGAAACGGCCAATTGCCTGGAGAAAAATATGGTTAACGGCTGTTTTTTGGCATAGACGCACACATGTGAAAAACTCTGGGAACAATATGGTAGTTTACTAATGACCCTAATAAAGACAAATGGTGGACAACACATCGAGTATGCAAACCTAGTATCTCATGTGGAAGGTCCTCCAGTTCTAAGCAATGAGGATCTCATGCTCCTGTTCGTATTCAAGGAACATGTGGAATAGAATCCATTAGGATCCTTTCTCTCTCGGCTTTTGTTTCCTACACTTGGAAGTTGGGGGAATTCATGAGGAAGACTATCGTTCGTAGTCAAACTCACCGAAAGAGCTTGTGCGTATGTAGTGCTGTACTTTGCAAAATCCCCCAAAAGAGCACTGAGAGCTGGTAGTTTTCCAGTCCTGGCACTTTAATGACCCATGGGAACTGTTTCCAGATTTCGGTCCTTTGAATGTCTGGCAACTTTGTGATGGGACAACGTTATTTCAAGGGTCAAATAGATTTTAGTGTCCGGACATTGTCTTCTTTCAAAGAGTGATGCCTAGTTCACGGGCAAAGTTTTGAGAAAAAGACTCTTCAAATAAACGAATTTACAATATGTTATAACGGTTGACGGGAATTGATTTCGTAATAGGTAGAATGGCATTTTCAAATCAGCTATTTGATCTTAAGGGATCGATGAATAAAACCACCTTCAATTTGGTCTTTAGAGTCAGGTTTTAACCTTTGCTATTGATGGTTGTCAGTTTTTAACTGTCAGGACAATCATTTCGGTAATCAATCAAGAATTTGCCCTGGGTTTTAAAAATCAGATCGATTGGATCAGAGGTCGGCAGCCAGTGGGCCGCGGCCTTTATGAATTTTGGAGGGCCCAAGGGCTACGGGGAAATTCCGAAGTATACGGCTCGAAAATCATGTCTAATTTTGACCCTTGTAATCACTATCTTCTGCAAGGTGGGTCCCTGAAAAAAAACATCAAATATGGCCCAAAAGCGGTTGCCGACCCCTGGATTACCTTCGATTAACTTCAAGTCTTTTGGTGCTAAAAACATAAATGGATTTACATTGGAAGAGTGCAAAGCTTGGAAAATAATCATCAGTGTAATCGTAAAAAAGAACTACTAAGTTTCCAGCTAATCATATTAATACGTAATAGTAAATACAATTCACACGAACGTTTTTTGGTACACGTTAGATTGAGTTCAAGCAAATTGAATCTTCTTGCTAGAAAAAGGATCGCTGAAAAATGAGATTTTGATAATATTCAAAACGGCAATTGATATCATGGGGCAACGTTCATGTCTGTGTAAAGTCAAAGTGGAAGTATCTGGGGAATTGTTCTGAAACCTGATTAACATTAAAACTGCAAAAAAGTGCTCTTTAGCAATCCTAAACTGAAAGCCTGATCCTTGTTTTCCAAAGGAAATATCCGTGGAAACCGACGAAGAAACGCATTGTTTGCTGACAGATGAGTGATGTTTGAAAGATCAATCTCCGAGTTTCTTTTATAAACCGTAGATTCATATTAGTCGATGCGATGCAATTCCCTAAGCAAAAGTCAGTTTGGATCGTATTCTACAAGAGCTATTCATTTGGCAGGATAATAGAACACATCAAATATTCAGTTCTTACAAGCCCTCTAGTCATGCTTGAGGCAGGAAATTGAACATCTTGGGGCATTCATAGATAAAGAAATTACTCAGTGGACTTCTTGGAAACGAAAAATGACCTTTCCTCATCACACAGAGGGTCATTGCTAAGAAACATGATACACAGTATCTACTTAGCGAAAAAACAGATCACAACATCGTGGCACTTCAAATTTAGATTCAATATTTAGGGATTTTAACACATTTATGTAAGAAAGGAAATATTTTGGTGTCCCAAGAGTTGAGGATTTCAAACCAATATTAACAATTTTAAACTAACTTGGAAAGGGGGGGGGCAAACATTGCCTCCAAAAATTGAACTTGTATTTATTTTTTGCAGAGTTGTGAATGGTTGAAGTAGATTCATTTGATTAGCAAGGGCCAAGGTTTGATTAGCCTTCAAAGTTATAAAAGACACATGCGTATTTTTGCCCTGCTAAAATTCAGGTGCTACGGAAGGCAATCGAGCTTTAATCGTACATTCAAAAGCTGTGAATGATAACATGAAAGAACTGTCCAAAACCGAGGTTTTATTAACTGAGTTCAAAGTCTCATGAACAGCAAGGAAGTTGGCTCAATACAAAGAGAGGGAAACTATTTCTAATCAAAGCCCCCCACGAACTCAAAACTTGCTCAAGATACCGCCTACTCTTTGAATAAACTAATTCGTTGTGGCCAAATGGATTGTCATTCGTGGATTCAGGTGGGAAACTCATTATAGTTGGCGGATTTTCATGTCTGCTCCATCGTGACTTTGTATTTTCAAGAAGTCCTTGGGCAATTCTGAGGGAAAATTGGATTTTGCTCTTGGGTGTGCCTCTCCACTATCAGTGTTAATTTGACTTGAAGATTGGCTAGATGAAGAATAGATTCATCGTCTCTTTTCATGGGGTCTCTAAGCGATCGGATACCTTAGGAGGAAGATAATTACAAACTGGATCAGGAAAAAGACAATGATTCTTTATTTTTTGATCATCCGATCGGTCATGATGCGTTCCTCGATCAGCAAACCACCAGGACAATCTTAAGCCTCAGGTCTCGATGACTTTAAACAAGGCTTCCGTGAATTTTGCCACGTAACTGCTCAATATTATTCCATCCATCATGTTCACAATCAAATCAAATAGGGTTGGACGGACGAGAAGAAATTCAACTTTGGATTCCTCATAAATCAAGCTCTGACATGACGAGCTAACAACGAACCGACAAGAAGCAAAAAGTCAAGTTTTGGTTGACTTCCGAACAGTCTCCGGAGATTCGTGGGATTGAACAAATTTCCATCCGAAGAGTTTGTCGTGATGCTATGGGACTTGAGAGTTCCTGGATGACCGAATTCTCGATATTTCTATTCTATAATGTCAAACAAGAGCTTGATGAATCTGCATTGATTGGTACACGGTGGGTCATATAGTATCTTAGGGAAAAATATGCTGACAAGTAATAGATCATGTGAACAATTCCAAATCTAGTGGAATCTAGCCCTTTTAGCCTGATATCTGTTCTGGTCAGCTTGGCCGAAATGCAGAGGAACAGCAGGGTAGCCAAAATGAGAAGTTAAGCGAGTGTGTGGTGGGGTGGTTTGTTGAACATAGTCGAGAAATAAATGAATATAAAACTCTAATGACAGTTACGTTAAGCAACTTTACTTAAAGCTAATGAACTGGTTAGAATCATATGCTTTTGCACACTTATGATGACAATTGTAAAATGTGATTGACTTTGAGTTTTTACCTCCCTTTTGTTTGTCTCCACATATGGGGGAAATTCTTTCACCAATATTTCTAGTTCACATTCTTTAATAGCAGTTGTTACAAACAAGAAGGAAGTGTGTAATCCAAATCATTTTCTTGTTAGAAATAACTTTGAAACCTTCTCAAGAGCCAAAGTAATTGGGCACTGAAGCCATTGTTTTCAAGTCATTGGTCTGTTCTACCATAAAATATCCTCCCTTGACCAAAGGGAACTCAACTAAAGGGCTATAACCCCAAAACATTTCAAGTTGATCTGTGATGCACTTAAGTTCTGTCTTGCAAGAATGAAAGTGCCAGCTCAAGATTATCTCGTTGTCAGTTCATAACTTTTTGAAACTCACGCTGGCTTCCAGAAACTATGGATAAGAGCCGTCAGAACTCTTTTCGAGGGTTGTCTCCTCTAATTGACAGATCTTCCTTTTATCGCTCATCATGTGCAAAAAGAAGTCAGACTACTTGAACCTGTTCATTCCCAAATTGTTCACAGGCTTCAACTCAATTTGGAATGCCAATCAGAATCCTGCATGTGACCCCCACTCAAAGCAAGCTAATCTTGAAAGCATCAAGTTATGATTGTCTTGAAAGACGTTAACGGTTTGGCATCACTTAATGGGTATTCTTTCAATGACAATCATTGCACATAAGAAAAGATGCCTTCTGGATTGATGCACTCTGTACATGGTATTGGCTTGATTATATCCAACATTGCGATGGACGACCAAGATCCTCCCAAAGTGAAACTGGCCTGCTAACCCTTCAAAGGTGTAGGTATATGTAGGTGGTAGGAGGATAATTCTTTTCATTGGGTGTTTAAAGTCCGGTTGAGAAGGAGTGAGTGCATTGAATGGTTCATTGAAGCGCACGTGTGCGTTTGACATGAAGGATATGGTTGAAGGGCCATTGTGCCATTACCCCAAGACTTTATTCGAACGTCAGCTATTGCGGTCTCCATGTTTAGTGTCAGATGCCTTCTTGTGGAAGACCATCTCCTCATGCCTCCTTCCTCTTTGTCCATATTTGGAATGGATTGAAACCCTGGAAAATATATCATTGTCAAGTGGAGGAGGAATGGGTGGCTGGAATGTACTGTGTACTCATACTATGTATGTACGCTGCATACAGCTGAGATCCAAGAAGTGGAATCCTCGGTGTTTTGCTTGTCGCAATACCAAATCTGAACAACGGCACCAGCTGGATTTTAAATATTTTCCGATCACTATCTTGAGGGGATGTGATTGAGTGCATGTGCGTTCAAATGTCCTAAATTGGCCGAAACCCAGTTTAAGCCGTGACATTCCAACCCTGAAACATAAAATATCGGAACTTTTTGTTTGTGCGTCAATGCGTGTGACAGTGGCGAATATGTGCGTGAAATGTTACTAACCTAATTCGAGTGTGAAATGGCGCTAAACGGAATTTTACTAGAGTTTGAATCTTGTCAAGTATTTTTGAGTATCCAATTTCCATGAACGAATTGGTCATTAGGGGCATTTAATTTTGCTAAGGTGTTTTGGATTGTGTGTATTCAAATTAAAAAGTCATCTTCTACCAAAACATTATTGACTTTCTATCTATTCACGGCATCCAAAACAAATGTTGTAATGAGAAATAATAGCATTTAAAAATTCATTCAAAAAGATTGGCAAATTGACCTTTTTGATAACACCGGATAACTCTAAACTGAAGCAAACTTGGTTCGAAGTTCATGAGCAGTAAAACTTTAATAACATCCCACGCATTCTTCGCAGACCCCTTTCCGGGGGGAATTTGATGATTCCTAATTTCATGCTAATCAGGAAACCATCACCTGGATCCAAAACTTTGCCTGAACTCTCAAATGGCTCTAAGTTTTTTTTTCGAGTGGCCTGTTCAAGTTCTGCACTAGTTTGTCCTGTATCGTGAACATGTAATAGAGATGATCGGGCGGGATTAAGCGAGAAAGAACAGGAGCAAAGTTCAAGGAGCTTGAGCGTTCTTTAAAGATAATGGTTAAAACATCTCGACAATTCATCACGTTCGTAAACAAGACCCCTCGGAAAGGCGAGTCATTTCAAAAGGGGATCATTAGACTCGCTACTGCCAACAAAAGAGTCAAGGAAGGGCCCTTCAAGACACATTGATACACATGTTCACGCACTCATTGCAAACTTGTAGAGCTCGGAAAATTAGGGAGAAAATGGAGATTGGGAAAAATGTTTGGAGTTGGTTGAAGTCAGAATGGTCAAAATCTGCTTTACAAAGGGATTGTTTTGATATTTTGACGAAGCCCAAACGTACGGCCAAAAACTGGCTTTGTTATGAAAGATGGTGTTCAATTCAAAAATAAAATTAAAAAAATCCTTTTCATGAAAATATCGAAAAGATGAGTTTTTGACCAAAAGCCTTCAGTAATAGAATTTGTCAAGTTGGAAGAAAAATTAAAAAAGAAGCATCTTTTTTACAAAAATTTGTTCAGAAAATGTAAATTTATGCAAAAGTCCTTTTCAATGAATTTTGCCATTTTTTAAACTTTTTTTAAAAATTATTAATTTTCAACAGCAAATCCTGGCCTTATTTTCAAACACTCTTGTATTTTACCTATTGTGTCAACAAATTAGAACAACAAATCCTCTTTCGCCAAAATATCTTCGAAAGTTAAATTGAAAGGACGAAGAAATTTGAGATTGAGAACTTTTCGAGGGATATACGTATAACATAATAGCAACTTATCCACGAGTCGTACTTCTATTTCTTCCAATATCCCTATCGTGCTCCACATCGACCTGAAATGATTGATTGTATCAGGTAATTGAGCTTGCTTTACGACTGAAGGATGTAGGGCTGTCAAAAATAAAGATGAACAGTACTCATTTCACCGATCCATATGAAATGATTGAAACATTGTTTACTGTGCTAACAAGGGGCGATATTAAATAAGTTTTGACTTTTGAAATATGAAAGAACCAATAATGTGACGAATCTTGTGATTTTGTAAAGTTAGGAGCTGACAACATGGAAATCTCTCAAATTTTTAATGTCTTTCATACTTTCAAGCCATTTTAGACCACCCACAAGCATGTTCACACATTAAAGAAAAAATAATAAGAACTCTTTCAAAGCTACTTTTGGGTTTTCAAACAATGCCGATTATCTGCGAAAATATTTTTCCGAAAGCTGAAGTAATTTTGTTTTGATCTCCTTTTTCGCAGCCCACTTTGACTTTACAATAAAATTACAATTATCTAAAGTAAAAGAGGGTAAAAAAGAATTATTTTCTTCCTTCTCGGCATTCTGACCCTCCTAGAATTGATTGTGTCTCTGTTGTTAGTGCCAAGTATCTTCAAAGCAACGATGATCTCTTTGATATGAAAACCATTTGGCCGATGGTTGGTTGGTTAGTTAGTCAGTTAGTGAGTGTACAATAAATGGCAGCAAATTGAAGTTTGCAATATGTGAGGCCACTTAGCAATCTCAAATAGCTGCAGGGGTCAAATTTAATTAACCCTCTCTTTCTAAAGGGGCAAGGTTGACTCGAACCCTACATCATCTTGCTCGAAATGCGCCTTTGAGTGTGTCTGTGTGGATTATATATAGAGAGAGAGAGCGGAGCACAGCTCTTCACAACATGTTTAATTAGCATCTCATGGTCATTTCTGCAATGATTAATATCCTCTTGACTTGGCCAAAACTCTTTCCACTTTTAAAATCAACACACTTGCACATATGCCGAAGTGAGAACGACCTGGCATACACAAATACGTTCGGATATCCACGCAAGTGTGGGAAAAATTTATGACGCCCATACGGTCGTTCCCAACGGAGAGAAGAAGAAGAAAAAATAAGATCTTTCTTTCGTTTACATTTCAATAAGTCAAGTGCAATCCAATGCGAAGAGTCTCGACGGAAGATATTCGTACAAATGGGAGGCCATTTAAAATAATTAAAACACTGTTTGTCGAACTTGAGTCGGGCAGGATCTCGGCCGAGATTTTCAGCGGGCTTTGTCGAACGCCTCAAGCTACGTATCACTCGATCATTCCTTCCCGTCTATTCGAATGCGATCTTGGCGTCATTTTTGTTTTAGTTGAGTTTGTTTATTTATACTTTTCAATGACACATAAAACGCTTCTTCCCTCAAATGTAGAGAGAAATTTAGCCATACAGGGTTGTCCGTATTCAGCGTGCCGAAAACAGAAAAGCGAACGAAATTAGTGTATAACGAAGTAATAGAAGTCACTTCTAAGTATATTAGGTTTAGCTCTGAGAAGACATCTTTAAAGTTTAAGAAAATATCTCAGTCACAACAGCCTGTTTTTTTTTTCTCTTCAAAACGTTGTTACACCAATCAATGTTTATCTATTGATTAAAATAGATGAGGATAGTGAACAGGAAAACATGAATTACTTTTTGACAATATGTACTAATAGATTTTGATGGTGTTAAGAATATGTCTAACAATAATACTGTTGTCTTGGATGTCATTAAGCAGCAACTGATTGGAAGGTCACAATACAAAAGATTGGGAGGTCAAAGCACTAACAAATGACCAAAAAATGCAACCTAATACAAACGTTTGTCATTGCAAAAAAACAGAGGTTATGGATATTTTCTACTTTGGTGGTTATGCCTGAAGAGGTTTACGTAAATAATAATTGACCATTTTTGAGAAATTGCGACCCAAAAATCATTGAAGTCAAGTAAAAGCTAGAACAGAAAAGCCGATAGTATTTGCTAGTATAACTCTTCAGCTTAGATTATGCATGCTTGAACATCAAAGGGCTCAACTAAGAATCTCAAAGCTGGAGAAAAACGTCGTTGTGTCATTGAAGCAACTAAGTTTTAAGGAACGTAATTTTTAGGCTACCCTGTAACTTCAGGAGTACCTCTGTGTTACCTACTACGTCCAAATGTATTTTTCCCAACTCGAAGGACTCTTGTTTCAAAAATTTGTGGGTGAAATCCATAAAAATAATCCGACAATTTGAGTAAGCACGTCGTATTCGAGTGGATATTGGAGAACTGAACTGAGAACTCAATGCAGAATATACGTAGATGCATTGATGTTTTTGCCGAGGACAAGATGGATTAAGGCTGCCTGACATTGAACACCTCTAGATGCAAAGAAAGAGTGCTCAAAGAAGGAATCAAAGCATTGGAAAGCAAATGCATGACGTCACGGGAAGTGAGAAAAGCAAACCAAGCAAGTGCTGAATAAAGTCCAATGCACCCGAGGTTTCGGCCAAAATAACAATATGGCTCTGAAGTGCGCTCTCGAGGAGGCTTCGGTTCCCCTTGTTGTCAGCAAGTTTTGTACTAGAATCACACTTGACGAATTCGTCTCAACATCCTAAAGAAGGAAAAGGAGCACATATTACTAGCGCTTCTTGGTTTTGGATTCGATTTCATGGGTGCAACAACCTGATAACCAGGGGGATACATCTTTGTTAAATGCATATTTAGCTATGGGAGGATATCTATATTATCACAACCTGCAAGGTTGTATAAAACAACTTGCATTTTGTTGATCTTTACAGCATTTTCAAATTTGGACCTCCTCCAAAAAAATGTTTCTTGGCTCTTTTTTATCATTTAGGAAAATTGGTCCCATTACTGAGTCGATAAATGTGATTCTACTTTCAAATCCTTCAAAATCTTGATCAAGATATGAGCGTGTCAATAACAGTAGAAAAAACACGTTATTGCTATCGATTGAATTGGTTCGGGCAAGTTTGAAAACATCGCATTCAATTCTCAATCGCTACTTTTCTGGAGTTGTGGTCCAACCATTAGATGAAAAGTGAAGACAATGATTAAAAAAAAAAAGGAAAATTGGCTAAGTCTCTACTTTTCGTTTCACTTGATATTCTTCATTTTCAAGGCAATTAAGATTAGCCATGGTGCCAAAAAAGGTGAAGCTCTAGTCATAGCAAAGAACCAAATTCACTTAGAAACTAAAAAGCAGGTGCTTGGTGTCATGAGGTACAAACTACGAGGCATTGACCAAAAGAAATGGTTCAATCTGTAGATAAAAGATAACATAGAAAGAGACATGTCGTGATGTGAGGGGTTTGTGAAGAAACCTTCCACTACATTGAAGTGAGGCAGATGGAATATGAGCGATGGAAAAATGTCAGAGCACAGAAGAAATCAGATTGTTTTCTTTCTTTGTGCATTCTTTGCACCCAAGGATTCCTTCAAAGGAACGGACTTGAATTGGCCGGTTAGTAAGAAATCGTCCCTTGGATCCATATTATTGTTCACCATTTGCTCCCCTTCATCTTTTAACCATGGCTCTCATATCTAAGGTTGCCATTGTTCTTAGTAGATTACAGAGATACAAAGAGAGGGCTGGAGCTTCACACCTTCCTCAATTGACCCGACATATGCTTACATTTCTCATGGACATCAAAGCAACTCCAGGCTTCAAACGCCCTTCTACGTATATTCAAGTAACAAGTGCCGGAGGATTGCTACTTGTTCAAGGGTTTCGAGGATGAATTCTGACGTTTATTTGTTAGATCATGGAAAAGAAAAGCAACATGTGATCAAGGCAAATTGAACTATTCAGATCAGTGTGTTCAGGCATAATATGATTTCCCATACCGAACAACCCATATCTAGTAAAAATGGACACAAGAGAAATCCTTCACATTGATGGCGTTGATGATTTAAGATCTTAAAATATGATTAAGGTTCTGAAGTCTGAAAGTAACATTTGAGAAGTTTGATTTTGAAGGCCTTCTGGAAATGGTTCCAACTATCATGCTCTATTCCAATGCTTTTCCAACTCTTCGTATTTCTATGAATATTTGAATGTGATTCACCAAAATCATCCAGTGTTCTTAAAACGTTTCCAATTATATAAAAAACATTTTGCAAATAAACTATGTAGAAAAACATCTTTGTGTTTTTAGATTTAGCGGAAGAGCGACATAAAGGTTGCTTAGCGGACCCAAACCAAACTAACTCCCCACAAGTAATTTTAGCGCGTAAGGTCGTCCAAATGAAAATATTAAGGGCAGGATTCCGTTATACTTTTCACTTATAAACACAATTTCAAATACGCATGGCATTCCAACCTCTCGTCGTATTGTTGGTAAGAAGAGGAAGGTAGGCAGGCAACATCAAGTCTAACTAGGTTTGTCGACATAGAATTGGGAAGAGGGTACAGAGGATACGACAGATTTTGCTCTCTTTCTCCTCATGCGACATTTCGACGGAGTAAACGCCGAGGCCGCTCCACTCTCCGAGATTCACAGATCTAGCTACCGAAAATTGCAGCCTCCTAGATACGCCAATTCAACGTTTTTACCGCTTTAAAAAGGTACACCAAAATACCTTATCAGGATACAAGTTCAACATGATGAAGACACTGTTCAACTCAGGAAAGGTCACCCAATGTTATATGAAAGAGCTCTCTAGGAAGGTGGTCGGAACAACGTCACATCCTTGGTTCTCAAATGCAATGCTCGGTGCTCCCAATATTTCCTTCCGGAGTCGTGCGTACAATTCAGCAGCAGCAGTCGGCATAGTGTGTACATAAGTAGGCCTCGTGGCGAGCGAGCCCAATGGCTGCCACGCTCTCGTTGTTCGCCGGACGCCGCGGGTTTCCGATCTTCCTTCTCGGCGAGTTGCTCGAACTCGAAAAAGTGAGTGTATGACTTCTTTGAGTAGACTACAGTTCGACCTTAGCACACTTCGAGAACAGATTCGCTCTCCCGTGACGATGTAGGAGATCACTAGAAACAACAACACAAACAACAACACCATTATCGCTATCACAACTTCGTCTACTATTACTATTAGTCGGACGACGAGCGTACCGACGGTGTGTCCGTGTTTGGTCCACCCAAACTTTCTAGTGTGTCAATGGATGGAGCACGCACTCTCGAGAAGATGATGTGATTATCCTGTAAACCACCCATGACTCGTGCTTTTTAGCCAGAGTCGTCGACTCATCTCTGTGGTGGGGGTCGAAACCATCACAGCCGCCGTCGAGGAGCCCAAATTTCCCGTTGTTTCGTGACTTCCTCATATTATCTTACTTTTCTCAAAACGTGCCCGATGTCTTCGCATGTCTTCACGGGAATGTTGAGCCCGAATGACTTGTTCCTCGACCTAAAACCTATTAGTGACATCAAGTGTACCCCCTCTTTGGAGCGAGAATTCCGCGAGATCCGTGAGCGATGAAAACAGCTGATACCCGTGATAACAACAGTATTGTGTCGCCTTCTTCCAATTCCAACCATTCAAGTGGGAGTGTCCCCGGGTGTTGCGGCGGAGGTGGGACTAGTGAACCCAATGGGTCTCGCGAGGATTGTTGTGCCGAGACCAATCAGGTTGTGAATAGTGACGTAGTTGCCGATCAATCCGAGCCGCATCGACCTTCGGGAATGACCATGTCGTCGCCAACGAAACATCATCAGCCCGGATCCGGGCAACAACAACAGTCACAAACTCCGCAGCAATTGACACCCATGCTCACGTGGGACAAGCTATCACCAGCCGAGTTTCAGCAGCTTCAGGACCTGGCTGCCTGTAAGTTCATTCATGAAGTTCTTTTGCCGTGATAATTTTCTGGGGCGGCATCTTGATTTGGCAACGAAATGAGTACGCTCGCTCCCCTCCTGAAATGACGGGGAACGAGAAGTGAGTGAGTGAGTGCATGTTGTTGAGTAACGAGATTGGTACAAATTATCTCTTGAGTCAATATCGCCCGACTTCCGAACGTGCACTGCAGTTGGAGGATGGCACTTTTGCCGCAAAGTGATTCGTTATCAGTTGGCTCACGACGACTTTTTTTCAAAAGTCTTGTCCATTGTCGAGCGAAGTCCCATGTAGAATGAACCCTGAAAAGAAACGAGGCAGCTGATACATAAATTTCTAAAAATGATTACTCGTGGCGGTGCTTATAGGGTCAAAGGTGGAATACTAGAATTACCTTGTCGAGCAGCTAATTTTTGCAATCAAAAGCATAAGAACTTTTTGAGCTTTTCCACACGGTTTGAGTTGAGTCTTTTGAGCCTGGATAAAATTAATGAACTGGTATGTATGTATGTATGTATTTTCACGTAAGTGCTGGATACCGATAGATAACTGATAGTGTTGCCCTTTACCAAGAAGCAATGAATTTAAGGGAATGAAATCCTAAGTTTAATCTTTGACTGCCTTAACATTATGAGCAACACCACTGACAGTCATCTTAAAACCATTATTCGTCACCATGCTAACTCATGTTCATTGACAAAACTGAGATAAATGCAGGGAAATAGAGAACGCAGGAGGAAAGCAGGGATCAAGGCCTTGAAGAAGAACATCCAAGCCTAATTGGAACGAGTTATTAGCAATGTCAATGTTGTAATTGCTGCAATTACCCTGGACGACTGGCTTAATCGCTAGTCTAGGCATGTAATTAAGATCGTACTCGGCAGGACAATTAAGGGCCATTAAAGAGGCAAATGAGTGACGTTTCTCAAGAGGGCACCTCCAGTAGGCGTTCTTTGGGTCAGTCGCATCAACCTTTAGATCAAATAAAATGGATCATAAACATCCTAATGATACAGGAACATGGGAATGATCTCTGACGAGCAATTAAACGCCAGATTTTTGAGCCTGATGAGAAGTACCTTGAGTTCAAGTGATCTTTGTGGTTAGGTGACAAACATAAATGCGAGGAATGAGCCCTCAAGACAAGAGTGGAAGTACTCGATTTCCGCTTTTTCCCGACATGAATCGGACGAAGACTTGAAAATTTAATGGTACACCAATCTTTGAGTTCTTTTCTTCCTTGCCTTTGTCTCCGAGAAAAAAAAAACGTAGAAGATTGTGTCAGGCTCACCTTTTCAGGGCTCACGCCTACTCGATCACGAGGAGGAAAACAACAAAAATTGAAAGAACTTGCACCGAGACGAACTTTTCTGACCTTGTTATGACAGTTTGCTATTTTCTGGCCAGACTATTGGATGGACGAACCTGAATGTTCCAGGAACCTTTCAAGTGGAACGAATGAGACGTGAGAGGTCTTGAGTCTCGTTGTCCAATCGTTTGTTTACTCTCTATTACTGAAACTTAAGAGGGTTTTAGTAACACAACACGAAGATCAGTGCCTTCATTCAACTTAATTCTGGCACGCTCCTCACAATTTCGGCAGTCCTGATTCTCGCAGCAGTAATTCTTCGATATTAGGCCAATAGTCTGGGTTTTTGTCACTGGAATATGATGAACAGAAACCGCGTAAGAACCAAAGAAACCCTCGATTATTGGATGGTACCCTTTTCAAACAATGCCAAGATGAATTAGTCGTCGTACGTTGCTGCACATGGCCAGTCAGAGAGCTGGAGAGAAAAAGTAAGGCATTCATGGAATTACCTCTTGACACCGAATTGAGGCCAGGCTTAATATCACTTGACAGGGCACTTAACGGAACTCATTACACGTCCTTTGCTAGCTAATGAGGGGAGCAAACTCGACCAAAGTTGGATGAAGGCGCTCACTGACATTGACAAGATGAAAGTGAAATTGTCCCTCCTTGCCTTCAGAGATTTTGTTCTTGAGCTCCTGAAAAGGTTGACATGAGAACAAGCGAGACAGACAAAAGAGAAACCAGATTGACGCCGAAATGCCAACTTTGGAGTAACAGTTCTCAGTCCCTAAGTGATTGTCCTTCACTTTCAATCTAGGATCTATTCATTCTCTCTCGAGAATTCACTACGCATTCCCATCGACAAAAGGTTAAGAAAACTTTTCAGATAAAAAAAGAGAAGCATCCCATTACCTCTTGTCTTCTTGGTGTTAACTTGCCAGGCTAAACTTTCCCGGAACATTTGGTTGCGCATTTGGGTCCCCCTCGATACTAGATACGTAGTAGGTACCCCAAGAACGGAGATGTGGCCAACTCGTTTCCTCCCACGAGAAAATTACGAGATGGGCTCGGCTTGATCGATCGTATTTCATACTCTAAGACGGCTTATGCAAATGAGACAATTTGCTCGGGCACAAAACACACACATACTTACACAGATGTACCCCCAACATTTTGTGGCATGTGCGATCATGCTCACTATTGTCGATTTGACAAGCATCAGCTGATCTGAGGGGATTTCCATTGAACGGGGAAAACCAGATAGAGATGCTTTTGTTTCCCAATTTGTGATACTCGATATCTGTTCGTGGGTTTTGGTCACGGATGATCGTGTTGAATGGGTCTGCGAGACCTTACTTAGCTTAGAGGGGGCCCGATTTCTCCAATTAAAGAGAGTGACCGTAGCTCTTTGAAAACATATGCGTGCATGTCGGTGGCAATTATTCCGACGAGTTTGGAGGATGACTCTGTTCAAACTCAATTTCAGACCCACCCAAGAATGAAAAGGAAACGAGCGATCTTGAGGTTCGCAAATCCGCAATTGAACCATGAATGAACCGACCGACCTTCTATTCACGTTCACTGCCTCCGGTTGGTTGATCTCTCTTGGTTTCACCCTTTCAGCGTTTAGAGCGCCCATGAAAAATGACTTCTTGTCGGCGGAGTTTCTTTGGCCTGGGACAGTTTTAGCTTTTTTCTCCTTCGTCTTCTTCTGCTTCCTCTCCTCTCGTTCCGCTCTTCACAGTCTGGATTAAGGAGCCTTGCTGGGATTAATGATCAAGTCACTTGTCATATCAAGGCACCCCATGTGCTCTTTCTTCTCCCTCTCTTTCTCCCAGCATCCTCCTATCATCATTATACCGAGAACCATCAAGGGTTTTTACTGCCAAATTCAAGGTCTTATCCCGATGGGACGGCTTTGTTGACGGGCGTCTTGCCCAGACACCCTCTGGATTGGATGGAGAGAATTTGTCCAGCTTTGTCGTCCATCGACTCGAGTTCAATTTGCATCCTGGCCAGTTTCTCGGGTGTAAAAATCAGTCACACAAGGGCAGTTTCAAGCATGCTCAATTGACCCTGGAGCCTCATGAACTTACAGTTTTATTGAGCAATTTGACTTACCGCTTTTTTGAGGAACTTGGACATGATTTCCTGATACTTTAACCACATATGATAATGGCCATTGAAGCTTAGTGAAAGTGTTCGCTAAACCACACGTGATAGTGTATGCAAATGGGCAAGAATTAGTAATCCTGAATATGTTTTGTGTGCGTTCTGAGTCACATTTTAGTGTTATTTTGAGCAAAAGACCCCCAACGTTCCAAGAAAGGAATTGCGGGGGCCCATTGAAAGCCCAGCATGCTCGTAAATACATCTAATATGGCAGTCATGTGCCCCATGATGGCTAATTAACCAACCTATCATTGGCTTTGATCTTAATTGAATTCTTAGAGCCCACTCCAGAGGACCTCTCCAAGATCCAAAAAGGCGATGAAAATGAAGAGATTCAATATCTCACCATGGCCACAGATGATTTTGAGTGCCAAAAAGGAAAGATCCTCATGATCAGCTCTCAACAACAAAGGAATGCTCCCCTTGGAAATTAATTTCGAATCCCGAACATATTTCATGGAATTGACCCGACGTTCTTGCCATTTGGCCAGCACGTTCAGTAATTACTTTGATTTATGACTGCGGGAGACTCTTGGCTAAGCTTGGACTACAGGCACATTATAGGGCCCTTAAAGGATGGACCTGATGTTTGTTGTTGGGACTACCGTAGTCATAATTGGCGAGGCTAATTTTGAGTTGGCCAGAATTCAGTGTGGAATGCACAAAGGCAAATATATCGTTCTCGACCTGGCATCCAAACTGAATACGAATCCGATTCCGGCCTTCTTTCGGTCCATCTCCAATATGTGTTTGCTTGAGCGTTCACATGGAAATTAATTTCAGGCAATCCGAGGGATTGAGTTCCTGAAATCGATTGGAAGCCTTGACAGGTACGGAATTCAATTGATTTTTGGATTAGATTACAATGAACCTGACGTCAGAGGGCTTTGGAGTTGGGTTACGAAGAATACATGGATCGAGCTTGAACACGGATGAATTGAGCATATCATCTACGTATGTACGTCCAGTAAAGCGTGGTTAACCCTCGAATTCAATCTCAGCCAGAGGACTTTCTTCTCACTTTTCGTGTGTCGGGAAGAATGGCTCGTGATTCCTCAAGATTACTTCAGTCAGGCGAGGGACCAATCTTGACCACATCAGACGGGATTGGATGAATGACTTCACAGAAATGGATACTTTCAGATCAATCACGTCTCACAAGGTGACGGGAATGCGTCTCAAATTCCAATCGAACTCGCCATCAGTAAAGCCCAAAGTCAAGCAGAAAAGGGCCCCCAAATCAAATTATTGTACGTCACTCTTAACACGGTGGTTAGTTCACAATTGACTGACGGCTATTTTATTCCCCATCCTTGACTATTTTGAATAGAGTTGAAGACTAGATCGTTGTCGAAAGAGACACGTTTTTGAGAAGGAGCCCTTGACAGGTTTCAAACTCAGGAATCTTGAATGCCACGAAAACAAGGATAGAGGCTCTAATTTGGGTCGCATCCATCTATTTGTAGTTAAACAACCAAGTGTTAATTTCCCCTTATTAGTTGCCCACTATAGGTCAAAAGACATCTTGATTGTCATTTTTGGAAGGTTATTTTTGGCTATCACAACGTTATTTTAGAAAGTTTTGAACAATTTGTTGTCGTTATTTTTCCGTTGGAAATATTAGCTCCAAATTTTAATGAGACCGGTTATTCTAATAATTGTTTTGAATTTTGCTAACTCTCAAATTTTCTCCAACACAATGGTTCTGTCATAAAAAGCAAACCTTGAAACTCTTATCCAGTTTCGCAAGGGCATCTTGAGCAAAAAAGAACTGGTTCGGGTTTTTTTTTTTGCAACCGTCGCCGCTTGATTCTCCTCCCCTTTCAAGAGTTCTTTTTGGTTCAATAAATGTCTGGCATTTAATTGGATTCAAAATTTAGCACCTTTCCCATAAAAGATGAGATCCTAGCGCCCTGAATGTTCTTGAAACCTCATTTTTTGGCCACATTTAATGGTCACTACCACGGATAAGCGATGATGATGATATGAAGTAATGGTGTGAATGCCGTAAAACGCACGTTTGCTTCCAGCATCTGGAATGCAGCCCAACGTCCTTCGTTCAGTTAGAACTTGAAGGCTTTGAGGGAAAACATGCACTTGTTTGACATGGTCATTAATTAATTTTTTATCACCACTTGAATCAGGTTTTAACGACGGGTCATTGCAATCAAAACGTCCATTGAGGTAAATCAGCGTGACCATTTGGCGTCGGTAAACATCCTGCAGCCAATAAGATGGCGCTTAACAATGACAATGCTAATGGCCGAGCTTAAGAGAGTTGCAAACCATTGACCAATGCCTCTTTAAATGATGGGCTCGCACTCAATCAAACCAGAACAGATGAGAACTAATCCTTGCAATGATTCTGAGGGCTTTTTGCTCCCCGCAAGTAGGAAGTAAAGAGATAAAGAGGTAACCCTTTTATAACGTGGGTGGGTCAAAGTAAACAAGACTGACTGGTTCATTGTTCCTCAGAGGGCGGAATTGGAATCGTCCCATTAGCTAATCTCTTTTATGGTCCTCTTCTCAATGATATTGTTTCGGGCGCTGCATCGTTTTGTGTTCATTTCTGGGGACCTCCTCTGTCACAGAACCAAGAGAACCTCCCATTGACCTGATCAATCCACGTCCAAATTACAAGCCAAGAAAAAAATCATTTTCTTTGGAATGTCATTCTTTTTGACTTGGCTCACCTCGGACTTTGAGACACACCAATTAAAAGCTTGTGGCATTGATAAGGCCATTAAAAAAAGATTAAAATCAGTTGTGAACCACCTTGCTCCGGTCGTGTCAATCTGCGTCTTTTCTTCCCCGCAAATGAAAGGAAAGAAAAGAAAACTTGTTTGTATGTATTGCAAAAAGTGGCTTAAATATGCAACTAGTTCCGCGTCCAAACCAAAACATTTCCTTCTCAGTCAGAAATTTAGTTCAATATTTCGTACTCTTACCCTTCTACTTTCGAAGAAACGTTGTTCTAGACTTACTAACTCTATGCTTCTCGCTTTTGATCGATAAATCAAACGGGAGTGATCACGTATAGGATATCCATTCAATTTTTCATCAACTTTTTAACAAGAAATATTCTCACATTAGTATTCCGACCTTTGGCTTCATTCTCAAGGTCTTCAAATTTCTTTCATAAAGGAATCATTTGTCGTTCGATCCTCCTAGTTTGTTTTTCAAATCGCTTCTTTTACAATACATAAAAATGGTTCATTTAGATTGGAACTCACTGCTGCGTCAACTCTTAGCTAATCTGATATTCCAGTTTACCTTGCACAACTTTGTGTAGGGTGTCGCACACCAGATTGTTTATGTGGCAATTCCTCTTCTGTTTCGTGATAAATTAGGGAGGCCTTCACTTTAAGGGATATAAATCAAAATTCTCAAATCAGATCAATTTGCCCACAGCCATTGAGATCATTTGCATCCATAAATTTTCCCGCTAAGGGAGATTTGAAACCGAGCGAGTCAAGGTCTTCTAGAATGTTTTTGCCTCTTTGCATACGAGGAACGGTGTAAATTGCGAAGGTGGAACTGGTAGGTAATGCAAGAACAAGCCTCGATCGCATTCAATTCTGTCTTTGGCCCCTAGGTAATGCAATTTGCAAAGTTTATCAGACCACCCTTCCCCCTTTTTCAATCACATGGTTGGTTGTGTGTACGTATGCATGTACTTTGTGCTTCAGGGAAATTTATTAGGTTTTGATCATGTGAGTGGATGGGAGGTGAAGGGCAAAACATTGGTGGTTTCGCAGGAACAGTTTGAGCTCCACCCTACCAAATCGATCGCATCGTTAAAACCAACAAATCGTCCACTTTGAGCTGATTACATCCGCATCATGAAGTGATAGCGGGTACTCGATACCCACGTGTGTCGGTAAACAAGACTGGAATCTCCTCCAGTCACCCTACTGCAGAGCTGGGTCACTTACTCCACCCTCCACAACAAAGAATTCTCTGATACAAAGCACATTACGGAACCAAATGACCCCGATTACGGTGTGGTAGGAATGGTTGCACAGTACTGTATGGCTAGCGCATGTGACCAAATTGAAACGTTAGGAACTCTTTTCTGGATATTTAAGTGAGAGATGTTTTGCTTTGACACACTGTTAATGTTTGGATTGAAAGAGAAGGACTGATTGCAATTTTGTCTTACCAATGAACGTTGAAATCAAAGACAAACTTTAGGTGCATTTATTGGTGTAGAAAATTTGAGCCATCTCAAAGATCAGGTCGAGAAAAATTTTGTCTTGACAATGATGTCAATGTAGTATGTATCAAGGTCCAAATTTGGGGGAATTACATTTCTGTTATTTTGTGTTGGATTTAATGGGAACATGTATTTGTGGGAAAATGTTAAACAAATTATCAAGTTTGTGGCCTTTGACTTCCTAAACAGTTAATTGTTTAGAGGTTGACTATTTTAGAGAAATTTCATCTAAAAGGAACCTTTGTTTGAAGACCTTACTTGTACATACCTACAATCGTTTTGCAAAAGTAATTAATTATCTTGAGAAATATTGACTTATGGTCAAAGGGTACAAACTTCTATTCTTCAAATTGGTCTTTTGTCTCGGTTTTCGACGAACCCAAGACTCTGAGTGTTCGTGAGCTTATTACTTTAAACAAATCCTTTGATAATTGGCAATTCCGAATGATTTTCGTGTGGTAACTTGGAGTTCATTTTCATGAGCAATTCCACAGTCATGAAAAAGTCATTGGTGTAAAGGTTTGGCACGATTGAAATGCAATGTTCGATTGGATTTGAATATCCGTGCAATCCATGTATCGAAATTGGATAAAAGTTACGTTTGTGCCATTTGATCGGGAAAGGCCTACACCTCAAATACATTTAAGATTCTTTTTTCATCAAAACGGATGATCCAATGTGATCAGATCGGCAGTATTGTGAAATTAGAGTGAAGCATATATGTTTGACGATTTCTGAAAGATTTCTATTCATATTTTAATACGCTAGAAAAAAAAATGTTTCATACTCATCAATGATTGAGGGTTCCTGGCTCTAATTGATTCAATTTTGACTCTGCCTGTGCATTTGATAATTATCGTTACCTTTTTCACTCCACAAAACATCCACGCATATGTTACTCAGAAAACCTATACCTCATCTTACTATAAATCATAACGTAAAAACGGCAAATGAACTCCAATGGCAGAATAATTAAGGAGCCGAACATGGGGACAAAAATCAATCACGGATATTGCCCATATTTAATGCAACAACTCAACGTTCAACTTCATTCAAGTGGTAAGAAAGAAACCTTTACTTGTAATCACTTTCTCAAGGCCAAAGGTATAATTGAATTCCCATTAAGATTCTCTAAATTCCTTGCTTCGAACTCACTTGCTCACTTTGGCATACCTGAACTTCCAGCCAACTTCAAAGCCATTTACACATCTTTCCCACTTTGAAACATGGATACCTCCACAGGTCAGAAGGAGCCCGTGCCAAGAAAATTAATCTTCAGTTATGCATGCTATCCCTGATGAGACCAGGTACACTTACTATTAGGTACATGAGCGTGAACCGAAGCCACAAAAAATGGACAAGTCATAAGTGATTCGGCAAAACCTACCAGTACAAATAAGTTATGGACGACCAAACCTTCAGTAGTCGAAGATCTTGAATCCAACAAATCCGAGAAAATGGTTTCTGTGGTTTGGCCGTTATGTTGAGACCTTGAGCTCTTGACGGGCGGGAATCGTTGTTGAACTAGGCTGAAATTCAAGAATTTCAAAGACAGCCGATGAGCAGAAAATATTTGGGATCTTTCGAGACACTTGCAATTCACTCCATCCAAAGTTGTTGGATGAAGATTGTGCATTGCACATCCAATGGCACTTCGACGACAATGGCTGTTCAGAGTTATGGTCTATCCTAATGTTAAGTAGTTGGGTAAAATAGGCTTGGAGGCGAGCGTGATTGTCATTGAGACATTAAATGTAATGGGTGAAAAACATGTGAAAATCCACCCAAGAAAGACAATAAAGCCCTGATCAAATGGCCTCAGCCAAGGAAACTAGGCCATTGGTTTGATCTCGAGTACTTGCAATAACATTTAGGAAAATCCCTCTTTCTCCTTGAGCACATCCATTGTCTTCGTTGCCTTCAGGTACACGAATAGTCTGGCTTTATTCTAGTGGCTTTTATGGCAACCCTGAAACTTGGAAACAACAAACCGTCAACAAAACGTGCATTTGAGCAATATGAATGAAATGAATTTTGGACCTAATTATAACGGACAATGTTAGAAATTCGTATTGGAGCGATCATATTTTGGTTTCACGTTACAAGCCTAAGCATAGAAACGCTAGTTCTCATTCATTAAATAGCTGATTCGATAAGTGACTACAGTTGACAGATCATGGGAATCCCCTGAACATACAATTGAGCCATTATTCGTTTCTGGAATCTGTCTAAATTTGCTCTAGCTTCTACGTATCACTGAAAGAGAAACGAGGCCACCAAATATAATAACGATAAAGCCCCCAAAACGAGGGTGCGATTATTCCATTGTTGACTCTATGGAAAACATATTTTCATGCTGTTAAAGGGATCATAGGAGCAATCAATTGATACTTGAAGATGGTAATTCCTTTAGAAAACAAAATCGCTTTCTTGAATATTCGTACCTTTTTCGACATTTACAAAATAAAAGAGGCAGAAAAGTTAAATCCCAATCAAAAGAAGTGTTCGACGATATTGAAGGCAAAGACTTGTCCAAGAATGGACGAGCAGACATGTCGACGTTAGAAATAACAAAAATGTTTGCCTTATCCTCCCCCTTCCTCACTTTTGGCAGAAGGAATGACATTCTGGTATGCCGAGTATTTTACTTTCGAGCCTTCATTATCGATTCTGCGCGACTCTCATCTGACCAGGCTCATTTCAAAGCGAGCGGATGGAAACTAGCCGAAGCCATGATTATTGGCCTATCAAAGAGAATGTCTAGATTAGACATGTTCCCTTCGTGTTGGCTTTTCACTTTGTAATGTGTGTTATCTAGTTGATCTTGAGAACGTCTCATTTCGTAGTTGGAACACCCAACGTTACTAGCCGGATGTCGGACGGCGTTCTTTGCATTTCAAATTTGCCAACTTGTTCCACCTTCGTTGTTCCGTTGTGAATGAAGATCGTGTCCATTAAGAAAACGAACGAAGAATGAGCAGGAAGAAGAAGAAGAAGAAGAAGAAGAAGAAGAAGAAGAAGAAGAAGAAGAAGGAGGAGGAGGAAAGGGTCTGCTGTGTTTTTGTAATCTTCGGAGGGCCACGAAGACCTGGGATGTTGAAGGTGAAGAGCAAGCAGGTTCCATGAATCGATGTCCTCCTCCTTCTTCTTCTTCTCCCAATGTCCATGAAAACTATCACTCTCAAGGGAATGTTTTCCTTGTGTAAATGTCAGTTGAAAGTGGGGATCAGGTTGCCCCGCCGCATTCTTCCCATTTATTCTGCCAGGCAATGTTTTACCGTCGAGTGGTGCCCGATCTAATTTCCGATCGACTTTACGCATCAAATTGAGTTTATGACGGCAACCTTACTAGATACTCCAATCTCGCTTAAAGAGGCCTCTTCAAGGGCTTGAGATCAAGCGTCAAGTCATTCTACGCATTCGTTTGGAAGGGGAATGGGTTACATTGACACTTGACAAAGGATCCGTGGAAAACCGCAGAAGGTAAAAAGGCCATGTGTCAGCAAGCTTACTCATCCTGAAAACGTCAAACATCTTGGCGAATATCATTCTCGTTTCAATCCCACTCTTAAGATGCGGAAGGAGGAGAACGAGGACGACACAAAGCCAGGCACGAGCAGGCCATGAAGGCCTTGAAGGAAAAAGGACAGAAAGTTTTTTGAGACCAGAAAGACAGTTGAAAAAGTAGTCACTGGATGATGGTGGATAAAAAACGACAGGGACCTTTCTTTCTCGGCAGTCGCTCCAACTAAGCCCTTGTGTGCTCTCTCTCTCTCTTGGTCTTCTCCGGTGCAGACAGAGAGACACAGAGACAGACTTTGAGATGAAATGGTGATCAATGCCTTGGTTGCCTTGAACGGAGCCATACCATAACAACGAGTCAAAGTCGCTAGGAACGAAATGAAAGTGACTTTGAGGAACAGATGTCTTTTTTCTTTGGATAGAAGGCTGCCGGCCGCACTACCAAACCTCAATACGACTTGACGCCTACTCCCGAGTGGTCGTGAAAGCCGATAAGGCTGACAAGTTATGGTATCTGTCTTGGCAGGTTCGGTTTGGTTAGACCAGGTTGCAAGGTTAGTCAGTCGATTGACTCTGTCAAACTATATTGTGCTCTCATCCCCCATTGGGTCGGCCAGTCAGTCGCTTGAGGTCAAGACAAGCCATCACAATAATGAACCCTAATCCGCTTGACCAGCCTAACATCGCCTAATGTCCTGTCCATACTTGAGTACAAAAACATCGTTATAGGTTTCGGAATCCTCCTCGAGTCGTTAGTTCAAGCAAGGCGCTTACGGTTAAGGCCAAACTGCTCGCTGTCGTACACAAAAGACCCTCGTCGACGTCGTTATCGAAGTCCTTGAGCGAGTTTGGTGCTCGCTCATAGTCAAGACAGTTGTTCAAGCAGCCAGCAAGGCTCAGCCTATCTCCTCTATGACGTCACAGGTACGAAGAATGACGTCAAAGGCCGCTTTCACGATCACTGCCGCGGCTCGAAAAGTCCAGGGTGGTGAAGCCCACCAGGGCGCAACTAAGCGTGCGTCGGAAATGTGATGAAATTCAAAACAGGGAGTGACAAACAAGCAAACAAGTTTTGGGGAGTCTGATCCTGTCAGCGAGCTGTCTCCTGGCGAGAGATCCATGACAGATTGAAAGCGAGAGAGAGAGAGAAGGAAGAGAGGAAAAGAAAGAAAGAAGAGCGAAAAAAGGATAACTCATGTACCGCACACACATCCGTGGGCCATGTGAATAATTGATTGAGGCCAAGACAAATGATGTGGCCTCCGTGCTTAAAGGAGGTGGTCATTACCAGGGAGAGCACGATGGGTGGAAAACAAACTGAGGTGTATGTCTTGCCGTCACATTTTTCCGCAAGATTCTAATACCTTTTTTGCCACATTATTAATGGACGTCAAAAATGTCACAGCTGGAACATGGATGGCCTAGATTTTCAGATGTTCTCTCCTTCTTTCTCATGTCAAGTGGGGAATGGAATCGGAGAAGCAGGCTCAAAGCTATACCTTTCCTCGTCACAAAGTTCTCAAGCAAATAAGCATGAATAAGTTGGGAGTAGGTTGGAAAATAGATATCACAAAGAGAGACTCCAACCCCATGGCCATTCACCAAAATGGCGTGAAAACGTCGCCAATATCTAAAAAGACGCATTTGAAAAGTTGAACCTGCCTCCCACACAAAAACCCTAAAATGTTGCCACAATCCTAATTATAACTGAGTTGGTGAGGCTGGATGGGCTCATGACGTAAACCCTGCGATTTGAACGCCTCCTAAATTGTGTTTTTCACCGAGATAAGGATGTCCTTTTTGCACCTTTTGTGCATCGTTTCCTGTCCATGTTTTACTACTACTACTTCGTTGTTCCTCGTTGGAGCGACAGAAATAAAGAAAGGGAATCTGGTCCATAATTGAGTCGACAGCATCTATAACAAACAATGGGTAATGGCACGACTTGACTAAGCAAGATCTTCGTGATTGTGTGCCGCTTGAAAAAAGCAGGCTTCTCCATCTTAAGCACACGCACACACGCGAGCTCTCTCGTTCTTATTCCCAGTGGAGAGATGAGTGGGACTAAAAATAGCAGAGCACGATTGCCTATCAGTTCACAAAGAAGGGTAAAACATGTCCGGAAATGATGAATGTGAAGGGCCTTTTTTGACCAGGATTTTGACCTCGAGCGGATGTCCCCCAACGGTTTGCCCAATGACAAGGCCAATCCACTTGCAATAGGCCTTGACTGGGCCGGCTAAGGCCATCCAAGGCCATCCAGAGGACGGATGTTACGCGCAGTGAACACCAATATATTGGCTTGGGGCCTCGGAATAGTGGTTGGTGGGGGTTTTGAAGATTCGTCAAACAAACATAACCAGAGAAGGCCCATAATGGTTAGAGCAGACCGGAATGTAACCCATTCGAGGTCGTAATTATGGCAGGGAATGAATGTTGACTTTGCTTTGAGACGATCTCTTCTTTTGGATGAGAAGAAACTTGCTTGCTAGAATGGCTGAGTAATCGGCTTTCATTTCTATGGGCAGAGAGAGGTATGTATGAGGAGTGCAATGTCCGATCTATAATCAATCCCAGCTTGAACACGCTTTTTGTTTTGATGAGCGGCTACATAGATGGAGGTACTGGAGGAGGGTCCAAACTTTGCAGGTTACTTCTCACGAGAGGAAAATGGAAGATAACTTTCCAGGTAACAACATTATTACATTCTACGTTGGGAGCATAGGTCTAACTAGAGAAGGCAACTGATCCAATTGGAAACTCTATGTCATTAATGTGTTCCTTAAGATTAAGATTTCTGCCACTAAAACACACGTTTTTTTCTAAATCAGAGCTCAAACGTAAACAAAGATAGGGTTAAAAGGCACATTTTGAGAATAAACAAGGTTAGCACTGCTATAGTATGATACAAATAATATGGAACTTACCACAGTTGTCCAAAAATGTTACCTTTGGCTGCAGTCTCTCAACAATGAGCATGATTCAAGCAACTTGGTAAATCTCTGTCAATGGGGCATAATAGTGATGAATCTCCAAAACTGACTCATAATTAGAGCTTGCCTTTGGAACTCTGAGGAAACTCACGTGGTAATAAGGGAAGCTCAGTGAACATCAGCTGGGCCTGTTTTTTTGCTCCGTAGCACCGTCGTGGCCTCTGGTGTCTCATTGCTTCAGTAAAATTCTACGATCGCATCTCATTCTCGACCGTTTGTTGCGGAGCAACTGACCGTTTGAAATATTTGATCGAGCGCAGAACAGGAAAGAACAGAATCATCAGAAAAGGGCGGCGCAATACTAAGAAGCACAAAATCAACAACCTTTTTCTCACTGTGCTTAACCAATTTTAAGTCATTAAAGAAGATTTTCCCCATGATCATGTTTATTGCATCTAAATGAGTTCAAACTCGGAGCAAAAACTGCCTTTTAAAGCTTTACACAATAAAACTAGTCACTTGAGCCCTAGTTTTGTTTGTTTTTTTGTTTGTGCTGGAGTCAGAACGCAACTTTGCAGCTGTTGCCGCTCTACTTGGACAAGCCAACAAGCAGTAATTTTTACCTCACGCTCGGGAATGACCCCAGGTTTGCCACTTTAAGCCGTCAAGGGCCGTGACTACTGCATGTAACTTAATACCACAGGCCACTAGGACTCGGCAAGCCCGGGATCAAACCGGGGCTTGCCTAGTTTTGCATTGAAAGACAGTTCAACGCTAAATTTTGACTCCAAAGAGTTGAGTTTGTAGATTTGATTTTTGCATTGAAAGACGGTTCAAATGCTAACTTTTGACTCTGAAGAGTTGATTTTTTGGAGAGTGGTAGTCAGCCGGGATCGAACACCAGCCATCCGCACGACAACCCGACGCAGTACGCACTACGCCATGCCTCACCCCCTTTGCGCCCTAGTATTGCTCATCATCATAAACAATTGAAACTAATAGTAAGCTCGACAAGCAAGTGTTTACTCTAGGAATCTCTATGGCTTGGGTTGTCATAGATCTACGTTCTCTGCATGGAAGGCAACATCTTCTCCAAGTTTTCTTTGCTCAAAGTTTCCGCCACGTTCTCGGTCTTGATGCGCATCGTTTTTTCAACACGCACCAAAGCTACGCATATAATGAGTTTCTAGAGTTTGTACAATGAAGCTCCGACCAAGTCCAAAACCTCTCTCTGGAAAGACTCTGTCTATTGAGACGCTACAAATTCTCGATTTCACGGCACATTTCTGAATCAAAGCGGGACATTGGATTTGGACAACGAACCCGTTCGATTTGATCGATTGCTTTTCGAGATAATTGCCCGTATCCAAGCATGAGTGCAAATCTCGCGTCCGCCAAATTCCTTGACTCTAGGCTTCATTAAAATGGTTCTCGTGGTTGCCTCTGAAACTAAAGAGTGTTTTAGTCATGCTACATGAATGTACACATACATCAGAGGGTTCCAAAACTTCCATAAAGCTGCATTCTCAGAGTTCCTCCGTGTATTTAAATGAATGTGCAGGTTAGGCTCAAGTGTGATTCAGATTAAAAATCAAGCAGTGTATGGGAAATGACAAGCATCTTTGCACACGAGCTCCTGGATGAAACCATGAAACCAAAATCATCCAAAGAGGGATTGAGCAAATCCTGTTGTAGTTTGTTGGGATTGAAGCAATGTCTTCAAAAGTGCATTTTCGTTGGATCCAATCAGTTGGGCGACAGATTCCCAAATGGATGCGACACGGATGGGCTGACATTGGCAGGGATAGAGGAGCAAATAATAGCAATCTCGTTGCACGAGGAGCCAAGAACGAGATCTCAAATCCTCTTCCTTCTTCAATCAGAGAATACGGGCGGCAAAACGAACAATGCAGTACTACCACCACTACTACTATAATCATGTACGATTGACGTAGTTTGTAGGAGGTGGTTGGTTGGTTGGTTGGTTGGTCGATCGATTGTTGTCCATTCATCCTATTCTTTTACTTCTTTCAGACTCGAACAAGTGCATGGCGGATGTTCTCATGGAGTTTGAAGACAATCGGAAACTCAGCAGCTACAACAAGGATGAAGTAAGTTCACACCCTAAGATTACGAATGAGATCTACAGATGAGAAGATACGCTTTAAAAAAGTATGTTCGAGAAGGAAAGAGAACTCTGACGAAAGAAATGGTGGAAATTATGCCTCAGAGCAAGAGGCAAAGATGGGCACAAATAGTGTTGGTTTTAATTCACTGACAAGATATTTTGATGACAAACTGGTCAAACTAATGTGGTTTTGGGATATCTCTGTAAAACATCTTCGACATAAAGTGAATAAGGCAAAGATTGATGGTAGGAATAACATTCGAAAATTGAAATATTGTTTTGCTCTTGTTGCTTGCTTCAAAACAATAATATTGCGGGTTTTGGAGTCCTAAAGCAGGGATATCAATAATTGTTAAAAGTAAGAAAAAATGTTTTTTACGACTCTCGCTCTTGTCATGGCGTATTAAGAAAATGATTGGAGGATTTAATTGGAAGACATGACTTTGGGTGCAATTAGGGCACTTTTTAGTGGATGAATTTGAAACCTTAAAAGTAGTCGGAGATGGTTCCTTGTGGTCCCAAAATATATAAAAAGAAAGAAAAAAATTGCTAGTTTTACATTACCTACATATCTTAATTTCCGTTAAATTTCCTTAAAGATACAATTCATGAAGTAAATAATCTAGAATATTAGATTTAGGTGATCGCAAAGAAAAACGAAAGTGTTCTGTGATAGTTCAAAAGAGTTTTGAAATATCAAATTTTTGGCTCATGCTGAATTATAGGTCTCCCTGCCTAATTGAAACGGGAAATTCCAAAACTCGTGTTGTTGGTCAAAGTCAACTTCTAAAATTTGACTTTTCCCCTGCTTAAAATGATAAAGAAAATCTAATATTTTTTTTCTGAAAAAAACACTTTGCCAGGAATTAAGGATTAAAATTGAATATA
>JAAGOF010000109.1:1439897-1538701 GCA_010645155.1 Tigriopus japonicus | reverse complement strand
AAATTAGAAATAGGTGTAGAAAGTAAATTTAATTATTTTAGTTGTTTCAATAAACTTTAAAAATTGGCAAAAATAAATTAGTTAAAATATCAGATTGAGTGTAACTTTTAGCATTGCAAGTATCTGTTTTAAATGAACGCCGCTTCATTGTGACGGAAATGTGAATGGAAGAAGTTGCAAATGTATTGTTTCACTCTCGTTAATGTCTGACAATTGTTTTACGTTGTATTTTGAAAACGAATGCACGTTGAAGTAGCAATTTACAAATAAGGGGTAATTAATTCTTCAAATCGACTGTTGTGTGAAAAGAGCGTGACATTTCTTGGCGAATTTCATTTTTGCAAATTCATTTCCTCTTGAGGCCTGCGTTTTGGCATAAAAACAGACTTTGTCAAGCACAAATTTTCATCGCAGGTATCTCGGCAAATAGAGCCATGACCTGCAATAACATTTGTCAAGACTTAACACTCATTTTATTCATTGAAAATGGGAATCACAACAATCAAGTGACATATACAAATCATAATGTCCTTTAATCTCAAATCCAAATTTGTAAATCCCTCTTTGAGATTTGAGATATCAATGGCGCTGAATTTATACGTTTGAGGCAAGGTGGAACCTTTAAATTCATTCAAGCGTTCAGAATGTCTGATTATGGAAAGTAAGGAATAAGCCTCTCTTTTTCAAGACCACAAGGGAACTTGTCATAGAAGGTCTCAGACCTAAAATCTGAGAAATTCAAATTGACAAGAGTTCAGGATAGCTTTCTAGGGAACAGAAACAAGGAACGGCCATCTTTGGAGTTGATGTCAGTTGATCCGATTTAGATTTAACCTTCTTTTTTCTTGTGGGCCCCACCTAAGAACGACTGAATTTCTCGGGAGTCGGAGGTTAGCGATAAGAATTATGTCTTCCAATAGTAACAAATGAACTACTTTCTTGAAAAAACGAGACATCGCTTTTGTTGAGTAGACTACACATCTCAATTTTCAATTCAATCAAATGTCGGAGTCAAATGTTATGCTCTCTCGAAGCTCAATGCATTATTCTATATAGAATGAGTGAGCTAGCCCTCTTCTGGAAACTGTTTTATTACAAGAGGGCAAGCTCATTCATTCTATGCTGTCTTCAGTACCTAAGTTTGAGAAGGCTTAACTTTCCAATCCGGTATTCGATTGAGATGAAAACTGGAACCCGTTGTCAACCCAAACCAAGTAATGTCTCATACCGAGAAAAACATCGGCAAAGACCTTGCGTAGCCAGACCCATATCACGTTGATTTCAAGCAAGGTTGCCACGGCGAGATCTACGATGCTAGTTTCGGCAAAATCTTAGGTCCTTTTCCTTGACGATTGTCTTCTTTTGAGTGGCATCATTTAGCTTAAATGGCACCCATTTTTGAGAACTGATCCTTTTCAAAAACATTATAGCCATCGAGGAAACAGAGTTGACATGAGGCCAAAAAGTGGCATCAAAGATTATGTCCTGGCAACCATGTTGGAAATTAACGCAAGATGGGTCTGGCAACGCAAGGTCTCAGCTGATATTTTTCTCGGTTCATTGATTTGCTCCTACTAGAAATCACAACTCTCATTTCTAGCCTCCTAGGCCAGAGAGTTCAGTGGTTCTTGTTCCCACCATTGTTGACTAATACTTCATCAAGGACTTCCAACCTGTTTGTTCGTGACTTTAAGCTAAAGAGGAGGGGGAAAATCCATATAATGAGAATTGGAGCATCCTCTTCAACGCCTCCTCCAAGACTTGTTTGTTCCACATTAGTGATTTGGAAGGCGCAGTCGCTCTCAAGGGGTTTCAAGATGTAATTATGATTTGGATTTGGTCAGTCTCTGCGTCGTGTCTAGCAGAGCTGACGTTAGTCTCTGGTGACCAATGAGAATGGATCTCTTTTCGTTCTTCCTGGAGCACACCTCCTCCTCCTCCTCTTCTTCTTCTTCTTCTTCTTCTTCTTCTTCTTCTTACCTTTGATCTCCCCAGATTATGTTCCAGATTCTTGGAACGGCGAGCAAGATGAGAAGTAATTAGCTGTAGCTCTACTTTATGAGTTTCTGGAGCACGTTCCAACAAAAAAGCAATGAATGGCATTCTTCGTCTCTGGTTCAATCTGGCTCTTGGCCACTCCAACGAATCAATCGCTTGGCATTTGCTACACAAAGCACGAGATAAAAGAAGCCGTTTTCGCTCGAGGCGTGAACTTTATGAGCCAATTTTGCCTTTGTGCGAATGAATGTACCGAAGAAGGAGGGAGGCCTTTTCCTCGGGCCCAAGCGAAAGTTGATTTATGGCCCGAGGTTCCCTTGGGATTCTCCCTTCTGGTCACGACCTATTTGGATCCGAGATTTAAAGAGGTCATTAAGACCATTTAATGGCCTCGGGTAGGCTGCACTTGAGGCCTTTTCTGCTGCCTTCAAAGGGATGTGAGGATGAGACACCTTTTACTTTTATTGCCCTTTTCTCACGGATCGCCAAAACTGGGAACAACTAACTCACTTCTCTCATGGATATAGTAGAAGACATCCACGCTCTGTTCCAATTTCGCATCGAGTTGGAACGCGTGCCAGCCAATAAATCGATAAATTTGACCATTGCTACGAATCTGGGGATTCTTTGATCCGACCTCCCCGAATTTGTGCTCCAAACGATTTGAACTTGAAAAGACCGTAATGAAAGGAGGTAAAATATTGGATGGGAAAAGCGGTTCCACCCACAGGAATACTTTTGTGCCTGAAAGACAAAGAACTTGTTCCCCAGCGAAGAGTGAAGTGCATTCATATTTCAATCACACTGAATCTTCCATTTGCAAATGCTGACAACAGTCTCTCTTTGTCAGGATGTACTTGAACCATTTCCAGCGATGGATTAATAGAAATCTTGTTGGTAGACTCCTTCAAGCTGACGTTAGGGTCATTAAATTAATGGCTGATTCAGCGTTGGTGTGTTTCTTGTCCTCATGTGTGTGTTTGGTTCTCTTTCAGGACATTGATTTCTCGGGTTTCAAGACCCTCTTGGACATCTTTCTGGAGGTGGAAACCCCCGAGGAGCTCTCTCGTCATCTCTTTCTCAGCTTTGTCAGAATTCCCTCCAGAAATGGAGGCACCGTCCTTAAGGTAGGAAGTGCTTCTTATATATGATTATGAATTGCCTTCAAAGCTTGATTGGATCCAGCTGCGATGCCCATTGGGATGGCACGAAATTGGATCGATTCAGGCCTTGAAGAGTACATATTGCGTTCAAACAAAGTGGAACAACAGAAGTAACTTTGGTCTCGAGAAGGTTCTTGGGAGGCTCACTGGTTCCTGGTATTTTTTTGTTTTGCTTTCGGTTATTGGACACGACCACAATTGGACCAAAGGGACAGAAGAAAAGGAAACGGGAAATACCGTGTTTTCCGAATTGAGGTGATTGGCTCCAAAACTGCTTGGGTTTCACAACTGTATTTCCAAGTCCACTTGAGGTCTTCACCAACAAAGCTAGCCACAGAACACGTTCCAAGCATTGCAGGGACCCGAAAAAAGATTGGTTCCACAAGGCTCCAACGCCCAAATGAATTTTCCAATTTTCAATTCCATATTGAAAAAGGGATTGCGAAAGGCTTGTTCGTGTCAAGGTGGAGTCCGCTTTGAAATGGAAAAAGAAGAAGAAGAACGTTTTCCAGCCATCAATTCTGACGCAATAAACGACGGGTTCGCATTGACTTTGACATTTTTCCTTCAGTACCAGCTTAACCGAGAAACGTTCCATAAAACCACTTGGTTTGTGGCTTCTCTAGGTTCTCTTTTTCTATCAGGAAAAGAGAATTTTTGGGGGAGACTTGCAACATCAAAGAGTAATAAGAGAACGTCCTGAGGCCTTTCCAAGAGCATGGTTACATGTCCCTCCTTTTGCCTCAAAGGGTCACGAAGAATGCTTGATATATTCTGCCAACGTGTGCTCACTGCTCAGTCATGCCCAGTTTATGAAGATGATTCTTTTATGGAAGAAGCTTTGCCAAGACTCACAAGTATCAAATGCTTTGAAGTTCACATCCCTCGGGTCATTTTCTGCCAATGGAGTTGTTTTAGTCCAAAAAGTGCTCGAAATCGTGCCTTCTTTTCCTGTTTTGGTTCCACAATTTATTCCTTATTGCAGGACCCCACTGTGGATAGTACTTCCAAAAACAATGCTGTGCCAGCCAATTCCAAAGGCGGTGCCGCCCAGATGTCAGAGCGGAATGGAGGTGGGTCTGGAGGCGGGATCGATGGATCCACCCAGACCTCTGGTGGTGGGATGTCTGGCTTCAATTCGCTGCCCTCCTCGATACATCACGGGTTGTCAGAACGCCTTCACGGCTTGACTGAGAAGCTTCACTCCCTTGGGACGCGCAGTGCTGACTCAGAGGGTCCAAGAAGTCGAACAAGTAAGTTGATCAAGGACAGGAGGCAAAACAATCCTTGAGACTTTTTGTTGTTGTGATGGACCGGAAAGCCCACCGAATCAAACGCAGACAAGTCCCTATAGACCATTTTATGGAAACGTCACACATTTTGTCACCGAGATGGCCTTTAGTACAATTCAACAAGCCTGGTCTTGGGTGTTCTCCGTTTTTCTCAAAATTAACAACTCTCAACCAAAGTAGTGATGTGTTTCGAACCAGGAGTGCTGCCAGTTTTGACTTGGAAGTTTATCGCTGTTAAAAAGGGCAGGTTGTATTGAACTTTTAGAAAAGACTAAAACATGGACCAATTTGGCAACACTCGAACTAGTTCGATTTCGAGTTCCATCGATAGTTGTGAAAATGGATTTCGAGTTGGCAGTGCTGCCACATTTTATGGTAGATAAGGTCTATTGCCTCTTGAAAAGTTTAGTGGTGGTCAGATTTTTGATCATGAAAACCAAAATGGCAAACCTCTGCCAATAATCCAACTCGAAACTAGTGATGGGATTCAATCTGATTTCAATCTGTTCAATCTTTTAGGGCTCCCATCAATGCCATTGGTCCAATGCAAAAGTAGTGAGAAAAAACTTTGCTTGATCTTGATGGCACCCCTGGTCTGAAGTCTTCAAAAACAGGGTCACTTTTTGGATTTTCTCTATGAACGAACGCATTTTTCAGAGAAGTGACAAGTGTATTGTTTTGCGTGAATCGGCAGTCACAACGACGTTGCGCGCGCAAAAAATGATTGAACAGATTAAAATCAGATTGAACTCCATCAGTACTCGAAACACATCAGTAAATCAAAGCAAGCGTCGTTTAAGAGGCTGGGTTGAGCTGCAATCAAAGAGAAAATGAGAAAATCTGCGCCATCTAGTAAAAATTACTGGCTACTTCTGTGAAATCTTTGGCCTCACTTTCTGATTGCTTGGCATGATTTATAAATCTTAAGACACAAGAATATCGTGGTTGAACTTCAAAACACTAGAAATATGAATATTAGTCAATTTTTATGTATATGCTGCATTTTTGAGAACACGTTTATGTTGAGGATAGCGCTAAAATCAGGAAACTTTTCCCCTTTCGCCTCTACAGTATCTACTGACGAATTTCGAAGCTTCAATTGAAATCGTCTATGGACTTTAGTAATCACATTCTTAACAATCTACCACTAGAGGGAGACGCAAAAGAGGCAAATAAGTAATGTTTTTTTAACGGCTTTTTTCTATTTCGTTCATAATTCAAAATCTCACGAAGGTGATCAAGCATGGCGCATTGCTTACTGCGGCCATTTGCCACTTGTTCTGAAGGTTGGGTTTAATGCCCCCTCAATGCTTAACTCTTAGGAGTTGGTTTTTGCAACCATTTATCAATATTTTTCATTGAAAATCAAATGTGGCAACAAATGAGAATGTACCTTCATGACGCCTCCACTATCAGTAATCTAGTACCTGATTGACTTAACAGGACTTCCAATAGAGCTTGAACGTACAATTGTATAACAATACAAAAATAAATTTGACTTTGCCACTAGATGCCGCTGACAATGGATTTTTCTCTTATCTGTTCTAGATACTTTGAAAAAGTATCTAGATAAGATAGTATTTTCCGCAAAGTATCTAGATAAAGATAGTTTAAGATACTTTCCTGAAAAATTATCTAGATAAAGATACTATAAGATACTTTCCCGAAAAAAGTATCTAGATAAAAATACTTTAAGATACTTTCCGAAAAAAAGTATCTAGATAAAGATACTTTAAGATACTTTCTCAAAAAACTATCTAGATAAGATACTTCAAGATACTTTTCACAAAACGTATCTTTATAAGATACTTCTAGATACTTTTCTTCATTATGCATATTGAAAGTGGATGCATTATACATGTTGAGACTTGAGAGTGGACGAATTATGCACATTGAGAGTGGATGCATTATGCACCTTTCCTCAAAGTGGATAATGAATGCATCCTCAGATACCTCACTCAATGTGCATAATGTGTCCACTCTCAAGTCTCAACAGGCATAATGTATCCACTTTCAATGTGCATAATGCACAAGTAATTTGACACTATGCATTTGGAAGAAAAGTATCTAGAAGTATCTTATCTAGATACTTTTTGGGAAAATGCATAATGCATACTAAACAATGCATAATGCATACTAAACAATGCATAATGGATGCTTTAACACAAAAGATTGAGAGAACACATTATCTCGATAAAGATAGTTTAAGATACGTTCCCGAAAAAAGTATCTAGATAAAGATATAATTATCTAATTTAATTAATAAAAGATAAGCTATCTTTTATCTTTTATTTTTATCTTTTATCTAGATCCGATAATTTAACAGGTCTGCTTTTTCTTGGCTCGATAGCACTTGAAGCTGCGTTAACAAAAGATAGAAAATATTTGGCTAGGACGGAGCTCATCTCGAATAACGTTATTATCTAATGGGCAAAAACATAAAAAAGCCAAAATAGTTTCCAAAGACTAAAAATTCAAGAGCTATTGTACTTGAGGTCTCAGGGTAGCCCAGAACTTAGGTGGTTTTATATTATATTATCATCATATTCCTATGTTGAGTCATCCTTGCTTGCAGCTCAATCTTTACTTCTTCACCTGATAAAGCGCCAGACTCGATAGACATAATTAAATTTCCAATTCATTTTAACTAGTTGGTTAATAAGACGATTTCATTGACTTTTAGACTACTTCAATCCTATAACGAGAAAACCAATCTTCAGAACCATTTCCTTTTTGAAATCCACTACCTCCTTAGCCCCGAGCTCAATTCCATCCAAGCTCTCTTTCTTTTTGATCACAAGATTCAAGACAGGATCTTTTTTTGTCAAATATGTACAATGTAATCAGATCACAGAGCTAAACTAACGAGGCCAGTTTCTTCCCGTAATCTTGTTAAGACGAGTTTCATCCGACAAAGGACAATTTAATTGGACCTCGGTTCGAGTTGAAATTGGAATTTCTTACGTGAATATTTCTGCACAATCTTTTGGAGTCCTCTCTTGATCAACATATCTTGGCATCTTTTCATTTCTAGGTAGTTTGGGAGCCAAAGAGCATCACGGGATCTTTAGCTCTTCCACTGATCACCCCTCCAACAACAAGAGTGCCCACAATTCACCCACAAAAACCTGCTCAAGGGCTTCGTCCAAGAAATCCAACCACTCCCAACTGATTGCCAACGGAAAACTGGACGGTGAGATTGCAGAAAAAATACTACATCCGGCTTTGGGATCAAATATAATACATTCCATGAACAGGGTTACTCATAAGTTCGTTGAATGGGGATTTATTGAAATGAATCAAACATTGGAAATGAATCAAACATTGGCAACAACTTTGAAGCACTTGCAAATAATCCACATTTTTCTCTTACTGAAACTCAACCCGCCATTCAAAGATTGCCCATATAGACTGAATATCAAATAAATGTCAATTGTTTACATTATGGTTAAGATTTGTTTTACGGAGAATCACTTTCCTTATGGCGCTCGTAAAAAATCCGGAACCACACCTGAAATATTTTTTTAGACATTAGACAATCTTTTTGTCCAAACTAAACATCGAAATGAGGTGGCCAGTTTGAACCCAGAAACACTATTATTTCATGAAAGCACACGTATCTTTTATTCAAAAGGATATGTTTTAAAACAAGTGTTAGTTACCAACTTTTCCGCTCAAAAGGAACCCTGTACATGGATGCAGGTAATGAACGAAAAATTGATCGCATTCATTCGTGTATGGGCACCTCAACTCAAAAAAAAAACATCTGTAAACATTTAACCTTTTGCATTCTGTTTGGCCAATTGCAAAAATATTCTTGTTTTTTGCATCGTTTCCAAAGAAAACTTTGTGTTATTGTACTTGTGCAAATGTCGGATATTTTTACTCCTTAAGTTACCAAATGAAAGAAAGTTCTCAAAATTAAGGTGACCAGAGACAACATGTGTTTCTGTGCTTATTAGTTGTGTGTTCCGTTCCACATTTAAAGTTCAACTAAAATTGTTGAGGTTGCGAGAATCCTCTTTTCTGCAGCAGAACGTCCCTTGTTAATTTATACATATATTTTCATTGAATACTGGTAACTTGACATGGTTGTCCTCAATTGATCTTGTCTTAAATCATGTGGATGGGTCCTCCGGGGAAAGCAAGTTGCAAAGAATAAATGGTTAGCCATAAGAAGATAGAGTTGGTTGGAACTGGGAAACTGCAACAATCAACTCTTGACTGGTCATATTACGCCTTTCGCTCAATGGAACGAGGCAAAAGGAAAAAACAAAGACCATTCCTCAGAACATTCGTCATTGTCCTTTTTTGCTTGGCAGTTTTCAAATCTGAAGTGGTACAATGATTGAGAGGGTTTCTTCCTTTGACAGTAAAAACTGTCATTTTGTTTCATTCATTTGGGACTTTGCAAAAAAAACGGCCATTGAATGTTATTAAGGCGGGAATTGCTAGGTTTTCAAATTAAATTCCAAAGATGTGAGTTTTTACAAAGTTTCTATCTGCTTTGTGCTTACCTCATTGCAATCCAATGCAGTCAAACTTTTAAAAGTGAATTTGATGATTATTTCAGCGAGATATTTGATGACCCATTTAGCTTAAAAAACAACTTTTTTAGAATTATGTAGGGACGTTGAAATATTTTTGTAGAATTTAAAAAAATGAAAAACTAGCTCGAAAATCCATGAAACAAAAATCTATCAAGAGAAGTTCCAAATCAATGCTTCAGTATTTTTGTGGATTTGGATTTTGGTGTAACAATCCGTCATTCGATTAAACCGGAAATCTTCTAAGTATAAAGATAATAAAGTTGAAATTTGGAAATACTGTATATTCAATCTTGAGATGACATTTTGTGCTAGAAATTGCATCGTTTAAAATTACGTACAATCAACATGATCAATTTCAAATTAGGTAACTTTTCATTGAAGCCCAAAGCCATGATGATTCATGAAACCCCTATTTTTGAGGCCAATACACGCCATTATGTTGATATTTGTTTTATCTTTTAGTCCTTTAAAAAGCAAGAAATCATGTCACAGAAAAGAATATTTCCCCCTGGAATCAAAGCTACCAAATATAAAAGGGCTGAAGGGTGGAATTGGGCCCAAAAGACTTGGTGAAGAACTAAGCATCCATAATTACCAATTGGGCATTATTTGAACGTTCAAAAATGACCCTAAGACTTACAAAGACGACCATCTTTTTCTAACGACGAGGCCATTGAACTTGGCATTTCGGAGAAGGAACCTCGAAGCAAGCCAATTCCTTCCCAATTTGCTTCGTTGAACCCAAAACCTAAAGAATTTTCAAATGTATTTAGCTGACTGGCTCTCGAGAACCATTGGCTTTGTTTCCATGTCCTAATCCGCATTCTTGTTTCCTAGACATTTTGGAATCAAATTTCTGTGTCTTTTCCACTTTCAGAGAGTGCCAAATCCATGTTACTAGCCAAAATGACGGACATCAATAGTTTGAAGATTGCTTTGAAGGATGTGATCTGCTACTTGAGTCTGTTGGAGGCTGGTCGACCTGAGGACAAGTTAGAATGTAAGTAGTGTCGAAGTTCCAATCATTCGGCTAGCTGACTCAGAAAATGTGATGTCACATTATCGCTCTCTCAAGTCGAAAGATCTATGAATATGTACTCTTTTGTGCTCAACCAACTGATCTGGAAACCATTCTAACGTTTTTGGAAAACCCAAGGACCACTGAATGTCTCTGGATGACGAGGCTAGCGATAAGAACTACGACTACCAAAAGGAAAGAATCAATAATGTTTTTGTACAAACGAGACATTACCTTTGTTGGATAGACTTTGTATTTCGATTTCCAACACAATCAAATGTCTGAGTCAAAAGTTATGCTCGCTCAAAGCTTACATCATAACCCAACACAGACAGAGTAAGCTAGCCCTCTCTTCTAGCATCTTTTCCCACAAAAGGGCGAGCTCATTTATAATGTGCTCTGTTTAGTATGTAACTTTGAAGAGACATAACTTTTCACTCCGTTATTCGATTGAAATGAAAATTGAAATATGTGATCTAGTCAACAGAAACATTTTCAAAAGAACACAATTGATTTTTTCCTATTAAAATGGGACAATTATTCTTTTATCTCTAGCCTTGTCATCCAGAAAATTTCTGAGGTTCCTTATCTAAGGTTATCTATTTTTGTGTTGGTCCGTGGTTTTCCTTCAGGTCATTGGCTAAGAACAAGAATTAATTTTCCTAACTGAATAGAACCAGAGTTGAGTTAGCTCCTATTTTTTCCTCCTTGTTTTCTTGGCAAACGGAGGAAATTGAAAGTTTGTTGGCAAGTTTGAAATGCTCGAAAGTTGCCAATCTACCCTCACTCAAATTAGGCCCCAACGGAATTATCTATGGGTCCATGGGTTCTGGCTGGAAAGCCAGCACCGTACGCCTATGCAAATGTGAAAGGAAAATGAAACTGCCTCAATAATCTAGCTAAAGCTTGGGAATGGCGCCGACAATTTGGGTTCTCATCAGCTTTGGAGCATGACTGGCTAGTTGAACCCAATTTTTTCGGATGTAAAAGCTCCTTTAGGGCTCCAAGAGAGAGACCATTCTCGTTCCAAGAAATTGGCTAGTTATCATGTGGCACAGTCTTGCCAATCTGGCCTTCGTTGAGTAAATTTCAATATGCTAAATTAACTTCTCGAGGGTTTTCTTCCGCTTAATGGACAGTGAAACTCAGTAAAGTACCTCATATTCCTGCCTTGTTCCAAATAGAAACCCTTTCAAAGGCACAAAAATCTGAAAAGACTGGAATGCCTAGCTCCAACTTTTGGGCAAAATATTGAAAATGTGGACAACTTGACGAGTGAAAACGTCCAAAATGCATGCATTTTGGTCGAAATTGCGTTGGTTTCAAATTTCTGATAGAGCTCATATCCAAGAACCCATTTGAAGAGAGTGAACTAGAAATAAAGCAAACTTTTTCAAGTTCAAACACGTTTTGTGATAACTTTTTCTGTGCTCGCATTTGTCAGATAATCTGGCCCAAAGGATCCATTTTCGGAACACTAAGTGTCCCATTGGGCCCAATCTTCTTCAGTTCGCCTCGAAACACTTCAGCGGAAATTTCGACTCCCAAAAATGGATCCACTGGCATTAAAGCTCCAAATCTAAGAACATTGATAACGTCGGAAGAATAGCTACAGAATTAGTCACACAAGTTTAATCAAAAGGACGCAAACTATGATTGAAAAATATGCTGGAAAGAGAAGTTATTTTACATAGGCGTGTATTATGTTATGAACAAAAAGTCAATTATACCTATATCATTTGTAAATGCATCATAGACAGTTAAATGTTTAATATCTAGTTGAATCAATTCCAACATATTTACACTTTCATTTCTAGTATGCATCATCCGATCTAATTAAGTTTTGCAGAACTAAGTAATTGAGATTTGCAACGCTATAACGGAGAGTTGATTCACATTTTTTTCTGACTTTTCATGCTTTAAAAAGACTTGTCTTAACAGCAGATGCGAATTTTTGTCTTCTTTCGAATTCGGCCCATCACTACAATAAAACGTTTATTTCAATTCATAATCAAAAGCAAAAAGCGTTGTGCTTCCTCAATAAGTTAATTTCCGTTCTCTTTCCTAAATTTGTCCAAGACTTCATTTTTGAATGTTTATTCCAGTTATGTTCCGCCTCTACGATACCGACGGCAATGGTTTCCTGGACAACTTTGTAAGTAAAAAAAACCCAAATCATTCGAGTGCTTTCCAAATCTTCCACAAATCAAGCAATTTTTGCTGTTGACATGTGCTAAAAGAGTCCGGTAGTTGATTCAGTCCAGTCCATTTTGGATACGCGCTTGTAAAATTGCGGTCCTTTAGGATATTTGGTACATGAACGTCGGTGAATCTCGTGAAAGCATTCTTTATTATATTTCATCTCCTAGGAAATGGATTCTATTGTGGACCAGATGATGACGGTTGCCGAGTACATTGGCTGGGAAACCAAAGAATTGAGACCGGTGAGTGGAAAACTAGGCTCTTGTAACGCGGATTATCAGTTCATTACCAAGATTTTAAAGTGGTTTGCCGACACAAAACAAGTACTAAATATATGACCTTGAGGGGTTTTCCCCTTTCCGGGATACATTTCAGATCAGACCGCGCTTTTTGCATGTGTACTCATAGTGGAGATTAAAAGCTTCACGCCACTTTGACTTTTTAAGTGCACATCTATACTTCTTTTGGCGGTGAAACATGGATCAAGTAAAAAGCTACTTTTCTTGTGCCAAAATCATCCAAATGAAGCGGATGTTTTGCGAAGTACGTGTATGCCAACTTCTCTATTGAGATCGACCAACTAATTGGTAGTTAGTTGCCATTAGTTGAAAGCTTTCTCAGAAATGCAAGGAAGTCTACATGGAACGAATCTCCCGGGGGAATTGTTTCCAAGTTCTCTGAATGGAACTTTTACATAATGCAAAATTCGAATGGAAGGAAAGCAAAAGCGCCGTTTTATTTAACCAGAAAAAAAATCCCGTTGAGATGCAAAAGTTCTGTCCCAAAAATTGTGGGCTCGTTCGTGAATCCTCCCACGTTTCCCAAGTAAAGAGGGGCTTTGGACATCAAACGAAGATTCACTTAAATTTATGGCACCCTTTTCGCCTTCTTGACCCCATTTACTGGCAAAATTGGAGCTGTCTTCTTGCTTTCTTCCAACGCTTTTCACTCGTTCCAAGAGCTCCACGTAATTGCTGTTCCAAGATGAGATGAACGATGAACTGCCTGCAAATCCAAAACCCATTTTAAACCCTCGTTCTCGCAGATTCTGCAAAAAAGCGAAGCATATTGCCACTCTAAATTGACCAACGCTTGCCGAGTTCGTGATTTTGGGAGTGTCTTGATTGAAAATTGATCCAATAACCTTGTCACGGTTAGCTAGGAGATGTATTTAGGCTAAATTTGGTCCCTTTTTACAATGCTACCATTTAAGGCGCACTTTCTTGGAGGAAGCTTGGTTCCCATATTTGAATTGAATGTTTTAAACCAGAGGCGATTTGTTTAAGTTCCGTTAGAATGGTGAATTGATTTGAAAACCTCATCTGAGTATTCCCAATCGGGCCAGCTTTAATAATTTATGGTTCCTAAATTTGAAAATAATGTGATCTCAAAGGACTGTCAAAGGGAAAACCCAAACAACTTATTGCTCCTAAAAATGGCTTGAGTATGAATAATTTACCTTAACAAGCAAAATACTGTATAAGGCGGTGGTGTTGAACAGAAATACTCACAATTTTCTCACCATCCTGACTATTTTTCAATCCAATGCTTGGATAGCACATTTCTCATCATAAAAATTGCCTTTTAAAATGGGTCTTTGGATTGTAAAATTATTTACTCTCACGTAGTAACTATCGAACCGTGTGGCGTACATCTGGGTGTTCTGGCCATGAAAAGTGGGATTCAAGGACATAACCGCAAAATAGAGGCAAGATAACTAATCTCCATTTCCACCGTAAAGTACATTGGCGGCCTCGGAAAGTTCCGTGAGTTCAAATTAGGGAGACAGAGTGTCAGCAAAAGTTTCACGATTGCCCATAAATCAGGGGCTTTGCTCACATGGGAGCAAATTTGCGGAAAAGCAATCACTTTTGCCACATTCCAAACTGGCAATCGGCTCCAAGTAGTTTTTAATCGATTGAAGGGTCCTCAATGAAACATTTAGCATTTTTGCTTTCAAAAACACTTAAAATTAGATTAGAAATCAAAAGCATACGATGGAACTGATGATTGGAAAGACAACTTGGATGGAACGCGGACATTAGTAAAAGTGTTCCATTAACGAAAAATGTTGCGTTACTTGTATATTGGACGATTTATCTTCATGTTCCCGGGTTGACCCTGCTTTTGGGGCTCTCTCCAAGAAGATTGGGAAAATAAGGGAGCAATTTGGGACAATAATCACTTGGCAAGGAAATTCGTTGCTTCAGATCTCCGAAGCCAACCCATAAATATATCATAAAGTCTTCAGCATAAATTGTAGGAGCTGGATAATTTATTGACCCTCGTGAATATTGCCGTCTAGCAATGCCAATCACGACCAAATTGAAGCATCCAGGATCCTATTTTCATTACAAGGAACAATGAATGTGAGTGCCCAAAGTTAGCTGCGATAATTTTCAAAAGCTCTTCCCGTCCAAAAGTTTGGTTCTTCAAGTGTGAAACTCACATTTCAAGAAAATGTGAAGTGTCTGTCACAAGATGGTTGAGAAACTGAGAAATGTCTTGTCGATTTCCAAGTTATTCCGAGATATATATGTACTACGCACTCCGTGTTCCAAATTGATGATGAAGCTCCAATTTCTCCCACATTCTTCTCCAAAACCCTTTCCTTAACAATCTGGGCAAAAGGAAACAAAAAGTTTGCCCGATTTGCTAGATCTCACATTGCCAAAGAAGTAGATCTTTTTTGGCTTGAGGTGTTTGGACTTCTCTCATAGAGATGAGTAGAATGCAAAAGTGGGAAAAAGCTTGGCCTTCAGGCAAATGAAAATGTAAACCTCGGACCCAAAGTTAGATGTGGTTTATTCCAACTTTATCACGCTTTAGTGCTCTCAACCAATCTTGAACACGAAGACTTTTGAGCATGTTTATTCTGGTTTTAAGGGTTGCCGTCCAACAAAGATAATCGAACTCATGCCAATTTCAGTGGAGCTTGCAAAAATGCACTTTACAGAGTTCTTGATTTCCAAGCGATGATCATTAAACAAAGCCGGTCATTGACCAATACCTTTATCAATTATCACTTGCTTTTATGGAATCTTCTATAATCGTAACCGTATAAGGCTAATTGAAATAAGTGTTGCCTAAGCCTTTGTAGTCGTTGCAATTCAAGTTTAGGTTGCAGAAAGGAAAATTGGAACGGTTATGCATTTTGAATTCATCTTCGATCTTGAGGTCTAGTATCAATCGATTGAATCAAACCAAAGAAACGATTGCCCAAAAGAAAACCCGAGCATTCCACTATCTAAAATATTTCCAAATATACCATTTACAATTCAGAATTCCTTTGAAAATGCCATTTGCAAAGTACAATGTGTGCGGTTAAGAATTTCACATATTTTCTCGTATTTTACAACATTGATCTGAATCAAACTGCATTTTCTTATCTCTTGATGATTTATGGATATTCTTTTGTTTCGAATGATTCGTTTTTCATAACCACAAAACTGATTTTTGACAACACATAGCCACGATAGAAACGTAAAAACATTTTTGGCCGTGGATTTGAACGAAAGAAGCATTTCTTGAGTAGTCAAATAGTTAATTAAAAACCGAAACAGTAAATAGCTCTGAGTAATGAAGTGTTAGCCTTCTTCTTCATTGTCTCAAGATAACTACAAAATTTCAAAAACCCAATTCAAACCTCCATATTGGCTCCTTTTTCATTGGAAAGGATGAGGTGATACGTCGAACTAGAGATCTGACAGAGAAATGACACTCAGAAATATTCGTGAGTCATCCTACAGTGCTCCAAGTCATCCAGCTTTCACTGTTTCTGCAACGGGATTTAACAATGGACACACTTAGTTATGTGATTCAAAACCAGGATTTGCGTTTTCAGGGAGTTAAATTGCTCATTCAACTGCTTTGCTCCCACAAGAGTAATGCATGATGAATCAAGTCACTTGACACCCTTGCTGCCAGATCAATGAAGTGTGTTCAAAACAAATCTCCACTGACTAACCTGGAGTGCCATTTCTCTGTTAGCCATCTAATTTAAACCATCTCACTCACAATTTCTTGAGTTCAGTACATCAATTTAGAAAAATATAAAAGCTTTACCAATTTAAATTTTGTGAATTGTTGGCGACCCCCTTTAGAAAAAGCTTTCCTTGAGTTTTTGAAACTGGCCAAGTTGTATAACTCAAACACAAATCAAACCTTACCAGGAGTTTTAGTCTTTTCCAAGTTTATTTGGTCTGATTAGAAATATCTCTTCTTTCTCGAGTCTCCTTATTTTCTTGTACCATCCATAGAGCATCATCACTACCAATGAGTCTGGGAATTTAATGCAAATAAAGCATACCTCAAATGCCCTTCAAAATACCCTTTGAAAGACATTCTAAATCAAATTTTCAAAAATTATTTTTAGAAATCTATTTGATCCTTAAAACATCTTTGAAAATCGAGGTTTTTGCTGAATTTTCCCAAAAGTCTCAAAATACAAAGAAAGGCTCAAAAATTCAAAAAAGATTTTTTTGCATCGAATTCCTATGCCTTTTGTAACTAAAATTGAACAAAGCCCTAACGAGTTTAAGTAAACATCAAGAAGTGCATAAATAAGACAAATCACTCAGTTGGCTAAAATCAAAGCTACAGAACTTGTTCACCCTTACATGATATCAAATCATGTTTTTACCTTTTTAAATAGCTAACCAAAAAGAGATCGTTATTTTGTTCACCTTTGGGAAGTTTTGTTCCACATATTGAAAAGTTGCCATTGCAAAAAGTGGATAGGAAATGATCAGGAACTGCCAGTGTCCACCAAAAGTGGGAATACCAGATCGTCGCGTTGTTAAAAATAAATTCTGCTAGTTGATACAAAGTCCGCGGAATGAGTGCTGTTGCAAGCCAGCTCATCAAAGGCCTGTCATAAGTGCTTTTAGTTGTCGGTCCGGACTTTGATGTTCATTCTAATGATTGTGGGTAATGTCCGTTCTAGGTAGTACAGTAGTCGTAGTATGAGAGTCAATGGTGGAGAAGGAGCGTGAACGGAATGGATCCCGTACATTTAGAGAATGTATTTCCAGAGAAAAAGCCCTTCAATGAGCCTTGAAACGTGACCGGGAGGTTAGGTAGTAGTCGAACCTATGCCAACTCTCCGTGGTTCACTGACATGTAGTTCGTTTGAAGCCTTGGCTCAATTCTGATACGCTCAATTTCTTACAGATCCTCCAAGAGATGATGATCGAAATTGATTACGACTCCGATGGAACGGTCTCGTTGGAAGAGTGGAAGCGAGGTGGTATGACAACTATTCCACTTCTGGTTCTTCTAGGATTAGATACGGTAAGCAAAGCGTGAACCTTCAGCATGGCTTGGCACAACAGCAAACCATTACATTTTTAACGATGATAGTGCACATATTCAGACGTCATACTATGGGAGATTGTGCCATGAACATTGCACGTAGTATACGTGATAACCGACTACCGAGAGAGGCATGATGGACCAGTGCTTTTGAAGGTCGAGTCCGATTACATGACAGGGTGACAAACAAAAATTGAGAAAATGTTCTGCAATCTTTTATCAACACCAAGAACTTGCATTTACCTGTGTTTTGCGTTGTTCAAGCAAGAACGTACCAAAACTGTAATGGAGCTAAAATTTAAAACAAAATGTTGGCCTTACCATTTTTTAATGCAAAAGTAGTGTGCTAAGTTAAATTTCATTTTTAAAGTTTGTTGTACTCTTCTTGAAGTTGGTATCATGTGGAGAATTTTAAAGAAAACCAACATTCTTATCGCCTTGATGGCTGCCGCATAATTCAGCATGTCCTGAACATATCTCGCTTCTCAAAATGAACAACTTGACGTCAGAGCAAAACTTCTAAAGCAAGCAAAGTTGAACTTGAATTAAAGAGAAAATGACAATTAGCACAATCTTGAGATAGAAACAGTGATGGTGACGGGTGCGTCTGTTAAATCGTTGGCCATCATTTGTAATTATTCAGGGTGACTTTTCGATTTTTGAAGACTATAATTTTGTAGCTAAGCTCTACAAGACTCAAAATATGAAGAAAAATCAATTTCAAGATGGAAGTTGCCAATTTGGCTACAAGTTCAAGATGAAAATGGCTCTTAAATCAAGACACTTTGCCCTGTTTTACCTCCATCTAGTGGCAATTTTTGTAACCTTCAATTAAACTTATTGATTTGCATATTATCCTTGCATTTGGTCTCTGGCGTGAAAATAGTCCTTTTGTTGTCCCATTTGAAGACCCTAGTAATCTTAGGGTTAGGGTTTTGGCGACTTTACACAACCTCATACTTTTTGAAGGGTCACATTACTGTATAAGTTCCTGCAAAAAGACTGATGTAATCTAATCGTCTTCTTTAGCTGTTGCTTAAAGGAGTTTAATAGAGTTAAATGCACATACTCATGGCGTTCAAGTTTTACCAAAATTGAGTATCAAATCATCAACTGCATTTGAAACATTCAAAAAGCAGCAACTGAATCAGGAATATCTCATTTAGAGATATGATTTTAATATACTGTACTCTACGCATTTAAATCACATTAGTTTAAATGCACCCAATGGTCAAGCCTTGTTTGGAATTCTAAATCCCGCGCAAAAGACTAATCATTTATTGGATTCTAGATGATATTTTTAGGGTTGAGAAATAAAAAGGTTTTTTCCTCATTGTGCCAGTGCACCCTGTAAGGAGCACGTTTCCTTCCAGGAACGACAAAAATATGGGGAGAGGAAAAGGCACACTTGATTTGATTACGGATCTCCTTTACCTTATGGAAGCATAAATGTGGAACGTTCTTAAACGATACAGATCTTTTAGCTTTGTAAAGCCCGAGATGTGTTTAATAGCTAAACAAAAATATGAGAGACTGTTTTCTGCGTCAATTTCACAAATCATGAGCTTAGAGTAACCTACCTTTCTGAATTTAACGGATGTTTCTGAAATTAACGGATGACGTTTGCCTCTGTGTGTTCTATTTTAGGCATCGTCCCACGCCAACTATTTTGGGCCTCAAATGGCTAAAAATTGCTTAAAAAGTGGAAAGGCAAAGGCGCGAAAGTCAAAATGAATGAATGCTCACTTTCAATTAAGACCAAAAACATGCTTTGATATGAAGTGTAAGGGTTGGCGTTTATGTCTGCACTAGTCACAAATAACTTGGAAAACTTGGCGTCGGGTCAAACTTGTTCCACTTTTTGTCCCTCTTTGGCTCGTTCCCTTTCTTCCCACAAATTGGATTTGATTGCAGCCAACCCATTTTGATTGTACATGAGCACACCGCTTGGACTCCTAAAGATTTCAGGGCACACTCAGAGATAACTAAAAAGCTGGACGATATCCGTTCTTTTTAATTAGACCTTAAAATATGATGTAGGGAAATGACAAGGAATACTTTGCAGAAAAAAATACGTTCTGATAAACATAGATCAACAATGGGTCGGCAAAATGGATGGTATTGTATTAAGCATTAGTTCAAAAAGGGGACATGTTTTAATTAGCAACTGGTAAGTGCCAAAGATTTAACAGATTAGTAAAAAATATTTAATTTGTGTTAACTCTAAAAAGTCTGAAAAAAATTATTAAAAATTCCATTGGAAAGATTCTTTTTCAAAAAAAATCAGTCATGCTTGATAAAGAGGTTACTTTGGGAATGAACATAAAAGATGTTCTAAAATTCATTTTGCTTTGCAAAAAGCTGGAAAAATATATTTTGAAAAAAATAGGCGCAGGGCTATAAAAAGGGCTTTTTGAGTGGTGAAGTTCAAAGGTACTGTGTGCAGAAAATGTTAAAATACATTTTGCATTGCAAAAATGTCATACTTAAGGTGCTGTTATAAAAGCATTAAATATGTGTGGCGCACTTGCAAAAACTCAAAATCCATCTGTCATACGTAATCTCATTTTGACTATTATTGTTTGTAACATAAAAAATATTTGCTGCAAGTTTTGAAGTCCTCCTAAGATATGTTCCTTAGATTACTCGAACACTCGACAATATCTGTAATTACAACTTAGTTTCATGCCCAGGTGTTTCTGCGTCCCTTTTAAAAATGGAAGACCAGTCTCTCCTTCCCCTTGAGACGTGTTTCCATCTTTTAGACCGACATGAATGAAAAGGTTCAAGGATAACTGGTTGGAGAAAAGTTGAAGGCTCCTCCTGACCACATTTTGGGGTCTTGTTGTCAGTGTATCCTGTCAGTATACAAGCTAATCCCATGGGCTCCATAACCATATGGCACAAAGTTCGTTTGTGTAGTTATGCTCGACATAGAATCTCCTCTTGGAATGAAGGGACAGAACAGTCCAGGAAACCCAATTCAGATAACGTGGGTGGTTGGAAAATGGAAAATCCCTCCTCTGGGCTCTCCAACCAAGCCCTCACTATCTGGCTGCCAACTCAGATTGGAATAGAGACATTCTGGCCTCACTCACGCATCTGAGGCTCAACCCACCACCACCACCATCACCGACCGATGGATCATTAGAGCCCAACCCTTTGAGAGAGGCACGTCTTTGTTCTCGATTGAACGGCACGTTTCATTATCATTGTGGGCAGGATTTATTATTGTTGCCATCAATGTACGTAACACAGTGTGAAAAGGGTCAGACCTCAACATGTTCATGAGGCATTAACCGTTATTTGTTGGATTAGACCTGACCCTTAATACGGCTGGACCGCAATCCAATACGGAATAAATCCCAGCTATTACTGTAGACACGTACATGGAGACAGGTTGAGGTTTAGTTCTTGGGGAACAGATTGTATTCCTCATCCTCATGCTTTTGTATCATATGGTAAAGTGGTGGTGGTTGTGGGAAAATACTTGACCCTGGAAATGGAATCCACCTTCAATGTGTTGGGCTTGAGTGCATTTTTCCATTTGGTTGGAATTTGGGCATTTCCTGGATTCATTAATTATGTAGGGTCCGTGGACTTTGTGACCTGGTAACAATGCTTCCATTTTTTTCAATATGTCAAGGAATTTGATATGTACGGATATTTCCAGATTCTTTAGCTCATTCATAGTACTTAGTTTGGTCAGGTACATAACTAATTTGTAAAATACAGAGCTTAAACTTTTGGATCTATATTGTTCCTGCATCTTTCTTGTTGAACTTGTGGAGCCCTGAGAAAGTGGATTGAAACAACAAGAAGAACAAATACAATTTCTTTAGAATTTCTAAAGAAAAATAGTTCGGCAGAGTTCTCCCTTGATTGTCTGAGACTGTCTGCCAATCATGGTTCCAGGATAGTTTGTAACATTTTCCGCAAACTTCGACGTTGTTGCAGGGTTGGCCATATGTCTTAGCACACTTTAAAAAACAAAATCTCGAAAACTATTTAACAGGTCGAGCAGGTCCAAAGATGTTTCAATAGGAACATCACAGGAATGAAAGAGCTCTTGTATTGGGAGAGACTCCAAAAGTTAGGACTGTACAGCACTCAGAGAAGGTATGAAAGGGATCTGATACTGCATGTCTTCAAGAGCATTTATGGGCTGTGTCCTAACCCAGGATTTGAGGTCAGCTGTGGCGACCGTAGAGGTTTTACTTGTGCTCTGAGAGCATCTCCAAATCCAAGGGAATCGAGGCTAGTTCAAAAAATGAAGTCCACCTCTCTTCTTTATCGGACTCCATCATTGTTCAATTTGCTGCCTATTTGTCTTCATGGGAAATATGTAGGAGCTGATCCGTTAACAGTATTGAAGGCAGGATTAGACAAATTCTTAAAAAGTATTCCTGATCAACCCACTAATCAAGGGTTATATAGATCTGCCAACAATAACTCATTGGTACACCAATTTTCATGTAAATGATAAATTTGTATTTTTATCTAATGCCATAACGTAAATAGTAAACTTTCTTGACGGGGAATCCCATTCCTTGAAGCGGTATTAAGAAATCCGCAACCCACTCAAAAAAAAACATTGTGAATAACTCAAATTATTCACAATATCGTCCTCTGGCTTTGATTACAGCTTTTAGACGTTTGGGGACAACAACACAGGAGAAACTCTGGGACCAACAGATGATTAAGATTTCCGGCCTCACCAAATCTTTTTATAGTATAATTTACTGAGTTTTTGGTCATTAGCTGAGTAAATATACCCTGTGACAACTTGAGTTGTTTCGCTACTCCACGCCGTTGACTTCAATTGCAAACTCGAAAGTATATAAGTTAGGACAAGAAATCCTGTGTCAAAAGTTAAGAAAAAGTTTTGCGACGTAGTTTATAAGCTTAGCTTTCTTTAAACGATTTCTTGTCGCAACTTACGTACTTTTGTGTTTGCAAATGACGCCAACGGCGTGTGATAACGTAAAATTTCTGTGACAATTTAAACTCAGCTATTGTTAACCACTCCACTAAGGAAACGGAAATCTGACGGTATTTTGTCCCTCATTGTAGAGCCTCTAAATTGGTGCTCTAATTTACAATAATAATTAATTTTTAATCAGTTTTTGGTTCTAGATTAGAACCTTATTAGCGAGGTTACTTGCATGGTTCCCAAGATGATATTACATTTTCATAAAAGAACATATTTTAAAAATTTCAAAGTTAACCACGGATTTTGAAGCTGTTTTATGAATCAAGAGTGTGCAAAAATATTTTTTTTTCACTGTGGAGCAGAAATTCTTAACGTTTCGAGGAGTAATGTCAGTGGACGATCCAGAGTGTCAACCATGAGCTTCGATGTGAAACGTCTGGGATTTCTGCTCCACAAAAAAAATAATTTCGCGCGCTCTACTTGATGTATGGTCAACCCTGTAACGATGGAAGATATTTTCCTTATTTCTCTAACTTCTGCTAATCATCTATTGTTTAGAACCTTGTCTGGTTGAAATCAACTTGCATTTTCAGACGAAAAAAGCTTTACTTTCAAGTCTTTTCAACCCAGAAACGCTCATCAATTTCATCTGTTTCACCCTTTTTGGCTCGAAGAAGGAAATGAAAACCACTTTGACTTTTTCTTTGGTGCTTCATTTTCGTCGTTATTTCATAATCATAGATTCAGATTTACATTTACATTCCAGAATATCCGAGAAGACGGCAATCACTTGTGGAGACTCAAGCATTTTAGCAAGGCCGCTTACTGCAATCTTTGTCTAACCATGTTGGCTGGCATGGGCCGAAAAGGCCTCAGTTGTACCCGTAAGTCCCAAATTGAATCCAATTACAATATGATCAAAATGCCAAATTTCAATGAAAAAATCACAAGAAATGTTATTGCAAACAAAATTGTGAATGTCTGTTTCTTAATCTGCAGCATGCCCATAAAGGTCGGGTTGAGTTGATTTTAGAGCAAAGGCTGTTTTGCTCTTCAAAGTGTTCTCAAAGGCCAACAAACTAAAAACTACAATTACGCTAAAATTGGGCATGTTTGATCTGAACAACAAGGTTTTCTTTGAGGGAAAAGAGAGTTGAACTATGTGCTCAGTACCATTAAAGTTCAGTACAAGTCTCCGCCTTCAATTCATCCAAAATCGGCCTCAGGCATCAAAGGTCGACGAAAAGAGCAACTTCTTCCACGTTGAAGGCTGTCTGTCGGAAACTGAACATACTGATACATGTTAGGCAATGAACTGGAGAGGCCCTTATGGAACATATTGTAGATTGGGATTGGTAGGATGGATGGATGCACAGATGAATGAATGAATGGTTGCTGGGTACGATTGACGGAGAAACGGACGGAATGGGGGAGCTAGTGAGAAATAGTGCTGGCATCTCTGTATACTACATATTCACTTAGTAATCAGAGACATGTCTTTTCAACCAAGCTCATCTCTCACTTTCCCATCTTTGCTTTCAATCACTTGCCTCGGATTCTGATGTGTAATATGAAACCATACAAGGCAAAGACAAGACATAATCAGACGGACTAATATCGTTGTTCATGTTGTACCCTCGGCCAAAAGGAGATCCTTGTGAATGGGCTTATGACCGGTCCAATTTGATCTCTTTCTCCTTCGAATGTTTGTTTAGTGCCCGGCTTTCTCTTGGCCTTTTTTATTCTTTCTTTGTCTGTCCATCCTTGGCAGAACCGTGACCATTATCATATCGGTTCAGTTCGGTTGTCCAATGTCCATGTGCTCTTATCATCGTCTTTTTGGCCTCCTCAACTTCTTCTTGGTCCGTTGACAATGGCCAATATTGACTCAACCCAAGTTATCCCGTCATCCCCAGAAGACGACAATATTAATGAATAAATTATCCCTCATTTGGGTCAAGGCGTATTGGTTGGCAGACGGACCTAAAAAAAGCACAGGATTGGTCCCACGTCGGATCCATGAGTTCCTCTATTTATCATGGATATCTGTCCATTCATTGTTTATCTCAAGTCATCTCTCTTTGTGTTTTTAGTGTGCAAATACACCGTCCATGAGCGCTGCGTTCAACGCGCACCCGCCTCCTGTATTTCTACTTACGTAAAATCCACCCGTACTGCTCAGAAGATGCTTCATCATTGGGTTGAAGGGAACACTCCGGGAAAGTGTTCCAAATGCAAGAAACAGATCAAGACATACAATGGGATTACTGGACTTCACTGTCGGTGGTGCCATCTTACGGTGAGTGGGTCGAACAAAGAAGAAAGAGAATGACGAAAATAAAATTGATTGGATTAGGTGGCAACTTTGAGAGGTTGTCTCAAGGATGTGCTGTTACAATTTGCTTTTTCATGAGTGGCCTTTTGCATGCAGCCTTAGACTTGCTATTCTCCTTGATTGGATTGGAATAACAAGTAGTAACAAACTTTCGAGTGGGTGGGGAAATCAAAGAGGATTATTGAATTTACTGCGAAACCTGTTTCCCCCTGCTTTCTTTGTTTCATGGTTTTTTTGTTTTGAAGACGGACTATTCTACTTTGCATTAATACAGGTCTAGATATGAAGTTTGGCTCCACATTGAAAATCATTCTGAGGAGCACTTTTTTCGATCCTTACCTAGCCTAGAGCTCTATATTAGAAAGAGTACAATCATATCCAACGCCATCTAGTTCATTCTGCTCGCAACTGCTCGCCGTTCCTAAAAGGATGCACGAGTACCCTCTAAGCTGAACAAATTTTCCAAAATATGAGACCAAGATAGAAACTTTTGAGAAACTAAGGGGCCTAGAACCCTTATGAAGGGGTCCAAAATGAACTGTTAGTGTGTTTCAAATGAGTTAAGATTGCATTACTTGTAAAATTTGGTTTAAAACTTTAAAAGACATTAAGAGAATGAAAATCTATCCCCTTGGACATATCGATGCAAGTGGTGATGGCAACAATGTGATTGGAAATGAAATTGCAGGGCTGCTGAATTCTCTTCCCTCTTGTGCTTGGCTGTCATGGCCATTGCTGAGAAAGAGCACGGAATTTTCTTCCTCTCTTGACTTCACCCCTGACTGCAATTTAAACTTGCCCACCTACTAGAGCTGTGCATCGGATCCGAAAGGTCCCCAAAATCCAATCCGAACTGGATTTCTGTAATCCGAATCCGAACCCGAATCCGACAGCTTCCATTCAATCCGAACGAATCCGAATCCGAAAATTTGCTACTCAATCCGAACGAATCCGAATCCGAAAATTTGCTACTCAATCCGAACGAATCCGAATCCAAAAATTTTTGCCCAATCCGAACGAATCCGAATCCGAAAATGTTCTGCCGAATCCGAACGAATCCGAATCCGAAAATTTGGCGCAAAATCCGAAAAAAATCCGAAAATTTGGCGATAATCCGAAAAAATCCGAAAAATTTTAGCTCAATCAGACATTAATCCAAAAATTTTTTGCTCATTCCGATTTAAATCTGATTATTTTATTATTTTGGCCTAAATTGGAAATAACAACACTATTTCAACTAGAAGTGCCCAGAACATATTTTTTTCAATATAATATATTTTATTAAAATTTTCACATTTAGCCTTGATTTTTTAAACATTTTGACATTTTATAGGAATAAATAAACATTTTCTTGTTTTTTAAGGCAAAATATTTCAGGACATTTAGGGCAAATTAATGAATGCTCTTTGCACAATAGAAGTTCCCAAAATGAACCAAATATGTTGAAGTGTTTACAAAAGGATATTAATTCAAAAAATCACGATCATACCAACAGTCAAATGCAGAAAAAACTGCGTAATTAAATGGGTCAAAAACAATTTTATCTTTAAATCAGTTTGGTGTCAAGTGGGCTGATATTTACGCACTTAATTGTAATCCAGGGGTGAATACTTGGCAAAATCTTTACTTTATTCATATAGGATGGTTTTGCTATGAAGACGTTTTGTAACTTTTTGATGCCTTTTTTACTACAAAACCTTTCTATGATTCTCTTAATATGGAATTCTTTGATCTGCAAATGCTATTATTTAATTGGTAAAATCTGAAACATTAAAATACCTTGTGGAGTCATTAAAAACTTCAGAGTTGAAGGCAGGAGATTGACTGCATTTAAATCATCAAACAAAAAAGGTCTCACAATGAAAATATTGTGAATTGAAATAAAACAGTAAAATGAAAACTTCGGATTGGTTTCGGATTATGTCGGATCCGAAAAATATTTCGCAAATCCGAATCCGAATCCGAATCCGACTGCTTTTGGCGAATCCGAACGAATCCGAATCCGAAAATTCCCGCTAAAATCCGAACGAATCCGAATCCGAAAATTCTTGCGTCAATCCGAACGAATCCGAATCCCATCGGATTCGGATCCGATCGGATCCGACTTTTCGGATCCGATGCACAGCTCTACCACCTACCCATTGATATGCAAGATCACAGGAGTAGCTGGTGGTGGCCAGCAGGGGAGTCCAGTCAAATGCTTGCTAGCTTCAGATGGCTTGCCCAGCTTGCCCACTGGCACTTGTTAAGAAGGGAACTGATAGGATTGCTGGGCCGGGTCAGCTTTCTCTCCTCTCTCTCGCTCTCTCTCTCTCGCTCTCTCGCTCTCCACACTGAGCCTAGTGAACAAACAAGGAGGACTTGACTCAAAATTTCAGGGTTGACAGGTGAAGAAAGGAAAACTCTACATTCTCCTCTCTATCAATATTCTATCTGAAACATTTTTATGGTAGGAGCCCTGATTGCGAACGTTTTCTCTGAAAAGCATTGATCAGAGTGAGGGGTGAGATATTCATTTTTCTCTTGGTCTTTTAGGTTTTAAACTTAATTTTACAAGTAATTCAGCTTTGAATCATTTGAAACACACTAATAGGTCATTTTGGACCCCTTCATTAAGGTTCTAGGCCCTTTACTTTCTCAAAAGTTGTTACCTTGTTCTCATATTTTGGAAAAGTTGTTCAGCTTAGAGGGTACTTATGCTTTGTTTTGGGAACGGCGAGCAGTTGCGAGCCAAATCAACTAGATGGCGTTGGATATGATTGTACTCTTTCTAATATAGAGCTCTAACCTAGCCTATTACCATACCTCGTACAAGCCTATTTTCCTCAGGCATTCCCACTTTCTCAGGAAATCGAGGTTTTAAATCAAATTTGCATATTTGAGGACAATGTTGGCACCTCTCATCGTTCTCCATTTCACGTTTGCTTACTTCAAAATGTCATCAAGCTATGATGCAATACACACCACTCGACTACGTTCTCGTCCACCTTGTATGCTATGCAGGAAGAAGAAAGTACTTAAAGGTTATAGAATATCCATCCTCTTTATAGTTGCACAACCGTTGCGCAAGTCACGTGAATCCTGAGTGCAAGTTGGGCGTGAATCGGGTACACATCCTTCCTCCAATTTCCATTTGTCCAACTGTTCTCGACCGCCAGAGGTCCATGTCCCGAGAAAAGCAGTCTAATAAAAGTGGCAGTCAGTCCAAGCTTTCCAGATCAGAGAGCACAGCCGAGGCTTTGACGGTAAGTTGCTGATTTATTTTGCAAAGCATGACTTGCACTATAAAAATAATTGTTGATCCCATTTACAGGGAGCTGGATCGTTCCAAATAACCCCTCTTGAAGGCACCAAACCTCTGCTGGTGTTCGTGAACCCAAAATCGGGTGGGCGACAAGGCGCCAAGATCTTGAGAAAATGTCAATACCTCTTGAATCCACGACAAGTGTACAATCTTTCCAAGGGTGGACCAAATTCGGGGCTCCAGATGTTCCGAGAAGTTCCCAATGTCAGGATCATCGTTTGTGGTGGTGATGGGACCGTGGGATGGGTTCTGGATGCCCTAGGTGAGTAGATAAAGCCATGGGAACTGATCTGAATTTTTTTGTGGCCGCTAATAAACAAGAATAGTTATGATTCAAACCACCAAAATGCTAGCAAATCCTTAGAGAAGAGAGTTTCATATTGGTCCTACAGACATTTGGAACCACTCACTTTCTGGAGCTTACCTCCACATTGACTGCTGCTTTTAGTTTTGTAATCACATGGTGACAATGTTGCCTCCTAACAAGCCATGATAGTATTAACTAATTGATTGCATGCAATGTTCTATTGGGAGGTTACTTTTGATGTACTCATTCAAGGGCCAACCTAGTTCCCTCGCAAGTCGTTTCTTTCTTTGACTCCAAAGCACGGAAAATTGCGTTCATTTTAAGTTATCTTTTTTTTGCCTAGCAAATACAAAAGGAAGCTTTCCTGTTCAAAGAATTTCAAAATGCGGGAATTTCCATGTGCTCATAAATATTGTGAGCAACAGCACAAGAAAGGCCAGAATTTCCCCAGAATTCATATCCAAAATCTCAAGGAAGCCCACAATAACCATCCCATTATTATTGTTATTGTTGTTGTCTCCAATGCATCTTGCATCTATGATGACGTCATTCCGATGCAATTTATCTTGTTCATTAACGGCCATGACTTGACTTCACGTCGTGCTTATTATTGAGTTCGTTTGCTTGCAGACCGATGCTCGTTCGACCATGAGCCATCAGTAGGGGTGATTCCCCTTGGGACGGGCAACGATCTGGCCCGCTGTCTTCGTTGGGGTGGCGGTTATGAAGGCGAATCCATGTGGAAGTTGCTTAATGTAAGTGGAACTGGAACACCAAATCCCGTTGATCTTCTTTTTAGACTCTGTGAACAGCGTGAATAAGTATCAAATCTCTTCTCTCCCTCTGTGATGTCAGAAAATTGAACGCTCGGAAACGACGCTTTTGGATCGTTGGAGCATCCGAGTGATTGAGGAGGAGAATGGAAACATTGAGGACGAATCGTCCACGGAAGATCATGGAAAGATGCCCTTCAATATCATCAACAACTACTTCTCCATTGGCGTGGTATGAGTACATCCTGAAAATCTGCTTATGACAACTTATATGCGAAAAGGCTTTTCGTAGATTTTGGCGAACTGGCTTCATTTCATTTTGCACCTGAGAAGATGGTATTTGAAATTCTCTTTTAATTGAGTTCGTACACGTTCGCCGTCTATCTTGGCTGTTCTCAATAGAAGTATTTAATCTTGAAATTGAGATGAAAGAGAAGTGAGCGAGAATATGAGAAGAAGGGACCCAGCAAGTGGTTAGTTCAATCTGGAAACCTTTTTATTAATTTAATTAAGGCTGAAGGGATTCACATATCTAAGAGGGTTTTTTGATCAGAAGACTGGTCTTATCATTTCAAGATGAAATGAAAAAATGGGACCCAAATCTTTCGTATGTTAGTAGTAACTTGCATCAACATACATCACAAACAAAATATTTGACCCATGTTATAACACCGATTTTTACGCCTCTCACATTCCATTTCTCTTTCTAGGATGCCGCTATTTGTTGCAAATTCCATTTGGAACGGGAGAAGAACCCGCAAAAATTCAATAATCGCATGAAGAACAAGCTGTGGTATTTCGAGTATGCAACCTCAGAACAATTCTCTTCCTCGTGCAAAAACCTCCACGAAAATATTGAACTCATTGTAAGTACTGACTCCCTTAGAAACAGGAAGGCTCCTGAAAAAATTAGGACCTTCCTGTAATTCATATCAGAGAAGTTTAAAGTCAAAATGTGTCGGCAACAAAGGTAAGCCTAGAGCACTATAATGCTAAGAGTGTGTGCATGAGATTAACTGGTCCCACTTAGGACCAAGTGTCTCCACATGGTTGAAGGGAAAAAAGTGAAATCTTTGGGAGAAAATGGTTGACAACGCACTTTCATTTCGAGAGAAGGCACAAGATTTGCAAGTTCAAAAGCTTTGTTAAAGATTGTTGGTTATGTATTACACTTTTTCCTTTCGAATGTTGTGGAAACACTGATCTTAGGTGAGACAAGTTTAATCCCATGATCGTTCTCTTCTTCTTATTGTGCTCCAGGTAGACCATTTTTCTTAAAGATACTTGACACATAAATTTTTTTAAAGATGCTTGAGAGTTTGCTTTCCATGTCCCCTCGCCCTTTGTACTTTATTCGATGTCCTTATTTTTGCCTTTCTCAGTGTGATGGAATCGCTTTGAACTTGGCGGATGGACCCACTCTCCAGGGTATCGCCATTCTCAACATCCCCTCGACCCACGGAGGGACGAATATGTGGGGCGATTCAAAGGCCCGTCGACTGAAGCGGAAGAAGAAGAAACGGACCAGTTCCGTGACCCGTGGAGACAAGGAGCCCTCTTTGAGTAGCTTCACGGATATGGATCTCTCAAGCGCTGTTCAAGGTCAGTCAAACACACTTCAAAGTCCAATAAACAAAAACAAGGCAAAAGACGAGGAGGAGGAGATACTTTCTTTCATACCGATCCCTCGTGAATAAGCTTCAGAGTACTTGCTTCAGCGCACTTTTGTTTGTTTGGACTCGTGTATGGAGTAAATAAGAAAAAAAGAAAATACGAAGAAAGATAGATCGATGCTGAGGCGCAAGCAACATTAGAAAAGGTAGCTACAGTAATGCGTGGGGAAGTGTCGATGTGTTAGATGAAATGTCACACTGAAATTATCTAAAATTACATTAAGAAAGTTGTTTATTGCGATTCTTGGTCATGTCAAGTCGTAATTTACATGTACAGTCAAATACATGGTAAAATGACTAGTCTGAGTGAAAGACGCCCGTTGTTTACCTCTAAAATTATTGGTATTGAATATCATTGTGAACATGCCGTTTTAATTTCATCAAATTTGATTAGTTTTTGTCGAATTATTTTTCGTTGTATTGATTATTTGATCATTCCAAAGTGACTTGCACACCTTCAACGTTTGCACATGGGCTATTTTTTGACTGACTCTCTGAAATAGAGACTGCATTACAAATCCCTATCTTTCTTCACGAGTCAATCGGCGAAAATAACTGACAGACAACATGAATTTGGGAGCCTTTTGGCCGTAACAAATCAACGTTTTCAAATAAACGTCTACATTTTTGGGATTGCCTACAATATATCCTATATATGATACCATATAACATATTCGCTTTTGAACATCTTTAAATAGTCCAACTACAATGCTTAAAGTAGTCACACAAGATGCCCACCTCTCCGCAACTGGTTTTTCATTCCTGTCCAAGAAAGGGAAATCAAATGATTTTTAGATTAACGTGGAGTATGAAATTTTATCTAAAACCCTTCTTTTAGATATTGGTGATAAATTAATTGAGGTGGTTGGACTGGAGAACTGTTTGCACATGGGTCAAGTACGAACCGGTTTGCGCTCATCAGGCAAGCGGCTGGCGCAGTGTTCCCACATAATTATCAAAACAAAGAAGCACTTTCCAATGCAAATTGATGGCGAACCATGGGAGCAACCACCTTGTACCGTAAGTGTCACTTCTACTTCCTAAAGTCGTCACCATGAACCAAAATTCATTGATGTTGTTGTTTTTAGCTGGAGATATCGCATCATAACCAGGTTACTTCGCTTTTGGGACCTCCTCCCAAATCAAGGTCATTCTTCAGTTTCCTCACAAAGGACCTGAGAAGGCAGGATCTCACATTTGAGGAATATTTGGAATAAGGCCAATCGGAAAGAAAGCCTTTGGCAGTCATCTCCAATTCTCCATCCACACACCTTCCAGAGCCACACCAACCAACCAACCGACCGAATGAACTACTTTGTCTCGTTCTTTCTTCATTTTCTCTCCCTCACTCTTTCCATTTCTCTCTCTATCTCTATCTCTTTCAGTCTCTCTTTCAGTTCTCCCGAGTATTGAGCAACCAGCGCTTTGTCCATTTTTATTGGCTGATACTGTGATTTTTCAAAGATATTTGCAACATTTTCATTGCGTGGGGAAGGGACTGTCTGGTTTTTGTTCTTGAACTTTTTCTCTCATGATCGATCCATAAAAGCGGCCCCGCCAATATTTCAACAACACGGTATAATGTGCTAACTTTGAATAACTGCGAAATGATATTTATTTATAACAAGAGATCTTACCTCTATCCATTCTCTAATCCTGCCACAATGGGCACAATTGTTCGAATACATATATATTACTATATGCGTGTGCGCGAATTCCAGTGTCACAAACCAAGACACATTTTTCGAAGTATACCTCTCAAAGCATTTTTAAGAAAAACGTAAAATATTATCCAAGTTTTAGCCAATTGTTCTTCTCTCTATCCCTCTTTTCGTCTCGCTTTCGAAAACACACAAATACAAGCAAAGAAAGATATTCTTTATCTCTTCCTGCCATGAACTGTATCAATATTTCTATTTCCATGATTACTATACTACCTACCTGCTTACTTACTTGCTTGTGCTCATGATCTCAATCCGTACCCATGTCCATGAAATGTCCCGATTTATTTCACTATCATTCACAATCGATTAGTTTGTGGAGAAATGGCCGAACAATCTTTGCTTCCATACTCAAGAGCAATTGCAAAAATCAAACTGCTTTTTTTTCGATTTCCATTAACAACCGACGAGTGTTTAGGCCACGTCAAAATCTGAGCCTACAACGTGGCCCATTCACTCGAACCATTCCAACCATTCCTATCTCTCCGATCTTCTGATCTTGTCTGAGTGAGCAAGGGGTTGTTTCAGCCATTTTCTGAATCAAACTGCGTATTTGAAATTCAATTCAACATGGAATCCCTGTCATTGAACGTAATATTATTTTTCCTCTTGTATTTAGTTCATGATTTAAATCTATTGGAAAATAAAACTCTAGTCATTTACGCTTGCTGTGTGGTACGACTGTATTAGAAATTGAAAATGTTTTTTTCACATTTTTCATCTTTATTTTTAACCATCGTCGAGTAGAGAACAAGAATTAACTCCGTCTTTGATAGTAGTGTTTTTTTCAAAGGACATCTAGATTTGAATCCACTTGATTTCGCCTTGAGACTACTTCGAGTTTGATTTTTTGCATAGGTTTGCGACATTGGGCCTTCTTTTGGTTTCTGGGTCAGACAGCGTACTCCCAAAAGACTCCTCAAAAGGCAAGAGACACAAATTCTGAGTCAAAAACGGCAGCACTGAAACACATCAGCACTTATAACATTGGGCTTTCAATTTCGAAATGCTGGATGTTGAGATCAGTAGAAAATGTTCTGTTGGGGTCTTAAAAATGTGGAAAAATAAATTGATCTGAAACCTTTTAAGTGGTGGCTCCGGTCTTTGTCTACTCATGATTATTTTTGCTTAAGGCTGAAAAGTCAAAGCTATAATAACATTGAACTTTCATTGGACGATGTCTCACTTTTGGTTTGGTTATCGCGCGACTGAGACATGCGGTCACACGGACGAACGAAGCCGAAAAGGTTTAGGAACACAAATTTGAAGTGATTCTTTTTTAAATGAAGCTTCAATTATTGATATCAGACCAGTTTTGGGCCTATCTGATTGACCTTTAGACTCAAACAAACAATTAAGTGAAAGATTGTTTTAGCAAGTCCAAGCATCTGCTTAGGCATTTCTTGAGCGTCAAAAAGCCATAAATATGAAAGGTACTTACAGACCAGAAGTAAATAGAAGTAAAAGTCAAAGAAAATGGCGAGTCTATGTATTTTTTAAGATTACCTCATGCCAAATTTGGGAAGTTCTTCCCAGACAATACTACCAACTCGAGAAACCTTTGGGTCCACACACTCCAGCAATGGCTAAATGTGGTTCGAAGACGGAGAGTTTTGAAAGAAAAATAATGTAAAATCTCACTTAAAAAGTACTTAAAATACATTTTGTGATTAAAAATCTTTTGCAATGTCACAGACACTCAAAGTTGCGTGACACATAGAAATTTTGAAAAATTCAGTTGATGTTTAAAGTTTCGATTTTAGTCTATGGTCCGTCAAGAAATCGTAAATTTGAAAACAAATCTATTAGACATATTCAGTTGAAATTTTGGCTGAACACACAACAAAGTGTACTCTAAACAGTTTAAAAAATGTTTTCTAAACAATCTCATTTTATGGGATGTTATATATCACTTTGAGCTATTTTAGCATAAACCACAAAACTCAAAAATAATAACTCTCTTTCGCGACATTGAAAATCTTTGAGATTTTTTTTTAATATAGCTAGCGTTTTCGGCTTTTTGGGGTAAAAAAGGGGCCATACAAACCCAAATAAATCAGCTGCTGATGAATGCACTTTCATTCAATTTGAATTCAATGGGTAACTTTTGAGCTCTAAATATGGAGGAATAGTTTATCAAAAATGTTATAATTCAAAGGTTTTAAAGTAAATAACTTTTTCCCTGGACCTACACTTACGTAAACCATAAAAGTAAAGTTGTTTCCCATGAAATTTTCGGTCTAAAAGATGCCAAGATGTCTTTAGATATTTACTAAAATACATGCAAAATATACCTAAAAAGCCATTTGAAAAACCGTGCTTATGCAGTCCACCAGAATCTTCCTCCTCCCAATACCGCAAGATACTTCTCTATTCACGGAACCTTTATTACAAAATTTCCAGACTTAACCAGCGGCAACATTTTAACAAAAGAACATCAATATACCTAACAGTGTTTCGTATAAAATTCAATTCAATCAAACAAGCAAACAATTCCTTTCAAGTCCATTCCGTTTTTTTAATTTACCATTCTTTCCTCAACTTACAAAACCCTCCTGATTATTCTCCAAACCTCCATTTCGCTATCTATCTTCCCCGTTGAATGAAACAACAAAAAAAGACGTTGCTGCGCTTCAGAAACTTCTCCCGCTCCGTTTTCCACAGAACAAAGACTCGATCTAGCCTTTGAAATGCCTACACCCGACGGAAGTGCCTGGTTTTATCCGGCTCTCTGGGCAGGAATCGCCATGACATCCCTCTTCAGTTTACGCCGATTTCGATCTTCCAAATGGGGATATTACAAGATTGATCAGGACTTGCAAGGACGTGTCGTGGTAGTGACGGGGGCAAATACAGGATTGGGCTATCATGTTTGCCTTCAATTGGCCAAGGCTAAGGCCACCGTCATCTTGGCTTGTCGAAGTGAAACGAAAGGCTCCGAGGCTCTACGGAAAATCCGGCAGGCTACCAAAAATGAGGATCTTTATTTCATGCCCTTGGATCTGGCCAATTTGGATTCGGTTCAGGATTTTACCGTTGAGTTGCTCAAACGGTTCCCAAAGATTGATTGTTTGGTATGCAATGCCGGGGTTTGGTTCCCAATGGAACAGGGATGTCGCACTCAAAATGGTTATGAGATTCACTTTGGGGTGAACCATTTGGCGCATTATTTGTTGGCACGCAGTCTTATGGAGACTTTGAAGCAATCAGAGGATGGTCGAGTGGTCATGGTTTCTTCGGGATTGATGACCCGGGGTGAATTGGATTGCTCTCAAAGAAATATCATCTATGAAGGTCGGGCAGTGGATAAGAAAAAGCAAAAATCACATGTTTCCACGGGATATAACGATTCCAAACTAATGAATGCCCTGTTTGCCAAGGCTCTGGCTCAAATTGCACCCGATCGCGTTGGCGTCTATTCTGTGTCTCCCGGGTGGTGCTATACGGACTTGTTCCGTGGATCCAATTGGCTCAAGAAGATCCTAATTCTGCCCATTGCCTTTTTATTCATGCGGAGTGCCTCCCGGGGGGCAGAAAATATTGTTCATGCCGTGGTTGAGGACAAAACACAATTGAAGAATGGAGCTTATTATGCCGACTGTCAGGTGGCTTTGAAAGAGAACCAGAAATTGGACGCCATGGAAGCGGAGGGACAAGAGCTTTGGAAGCTTTCCGATGAACTTGTGAGAACCTATCTTTAAAATGGCAATGGCCAAACCATAAGGAAGAATTATTTTATCCACACAACCAAATCTAAACCACAAGGAGATTCTATCAATAATGAGCTTTATTAACCAATCAACAAAAAGAGTTGTTTCTGAGTACTTCCATGGTTTCAACGTGACAATCAACCAAGAATTGGCGGAATTATGTCAAAATATCAATTGAAGGATGAGCCTCATGAACAGATCAAGTTCAAGGGATTGAGATTCGAATATTATGCACATGGAGATGGGGAATTAAGCCAATGGAGGTGTGTTCTCTTGACTTGAGTTGATGTAAGTCCAGCCAAACCTAGATCAACGGAAGCCATTGCTCAATAGTTGCTTCAACGCGGCTTATATAAAAACAATGATTTTGATCGAGAGAGATCTTAACAACCCAAGTTTGATTGAAAGACATAGAAAAGTGAGGAAAAGCATCTAAAGAGAGTTCTTGAGCTGAGTTGAGATCGACGACAACAACAAATATAATAGAGTGACTCGGAGGGCCTCTGTTCGTCCCATTGGGCGTGGCGGAGAGGGAAGGGAGATGACTTTTTAATGAATTCCACACATAAAGTCGGATGTGATGGGAGCAAATGTATTATTGATTGCTCGCGAAAGAGATCTCATCCTGTCGTTTGGATCTCTCAGAATCTTGCGAGTTCCAGATGAGTTGAACCAACTCGTCATCTAAAGGTTGCCAATCATCGGGTACCGATGAAGAACTTTGTCTCTCAAGGGTTTGCAGATTGCTTTGGTTGATCTCATGGGACGGTTCCAGTTGGTACAAGCTTTTCATGATCGCACTTTGATAGGGGAGGAGGCTCTTTCTGGGAGGACTTCCTGAGCGCTTCCCGAACCTGGAATTTAATCCCATCATCATGCATTAGGGCTTAAAAGAATTACAAACAGGGATTTGCCCTCCATCAAAGAAAAAAGGCAGAGTGTTCCACTGGCGGTCTCCACATTCCTTGTTCCCCTCGGGAGATTGTGTTCCCCAAACTAAATTGACATCATCCTTCGTGAATTTACAGGGTGAGCCATAAATAATACAAGCTAAATTTCTCTGCCTCTTTGTGCACATCATTTGGAAGGTCACATTGAAAATATTAGCAACTTGATAACATTTTAGAGTATATATCAATATTGGCCTCCTTTCAGGGAACTGAAAGGGTGCACCACTGAAAACCGGAAAGAAGGTTCAAATTAAAGAATATGTAAATCAAAGCGTTTTTGTAACAAACATTATTAGGTAGACTTGTGGTGAGGGAAAGGCCTTAATTTTTTGCAACAAATGAGCAGATAACCTGCCACCTGCTCCCAAACTGTCTAGGAAGTTTGACCCTTGCAGTCCATAAAATCAATTAGGGAGCTAAATTTTGGCTATTGTTACCTCCTACCTTCCTCATCCCTCAGTCTGTGACTGAGCTTTCTAGAGAAAATAGGAACAAGATCTTGTTCTGAAAATTTTGGTCTTAAAGCTTAACCAAATATTGTTCGCACACGCGTCACACAAAAGTACATTGTAAGAAAACCTCAAAACTGTTTTCTTTCAATGCCCGACTTTCAGTGGCGCACCCTGTAGAATAAGTGGAAGGAAGGTAGGTGCTAGTGAGCTCCTATGTAGTACTCTACCTGGGTCTTCCCACTGATGTGATACACCTGGCCAGACCAAAGAGGTATGAGTTGAGCCCATCGCTTCGAAGTTGGCGTTCCATTCCGTTTGAGTCCAGGCAGTCATTGTAGTTCCCCCCTGGGACTCGTTCTAAACAAGAAACGACAGAATGAGGCTCGTACCACGTATCCATTGAATGACACGTTTTCTTCCCAAGATAACTTTCAAGTTGGTTCCATTGTCAAACTCGACGATCTTCCGTAATTTAATAAAGAAAACTTTTCAATGGGCCATTTTTGTGGAAAATTGCTTAAAGAGAAGCACCAGAACATTATGAATTTTAAGTATGGTTTAACATTTAAAAACTTTCCTTTTTGGTATCACTGAACTTCCCAGCAATGGTTCGACAACGTAACACAATACTTTTAATCTCTTTTTTGCACAAAAGCGTTTTAAAGGGGTTCAAAAATTACCGCTTGTCTCAGAAACTTGCATCGCAACAAATAATTGTTTGTAATGACACACTCTTAAAACTTTCTAAAAAGCGAGACTTTTAAGAATGGAAAAATATGCAGTGCAATTTTTCGGGACTGGAACATGAATTAGAATTCATTAGTTGCTACCAAAATATTGGATTATGTCAAAACTTACCTTAAATCATTGACTTGGTAACTAATCTGCACTTACTTTCGGGAAAGTAAATTGCTGATGCATTACATCCCAATGCCACAATCGCAATGACGATGAAGAACAATGAGAAGAGGACCTCAAATTGGCATAATTTACCACGACCTCTCATGGACATCCCTCAACCAAAAGTACCAAATGGAGGGTTGAAACCTTGGCTCTCGACTTGATTTGGGAATTCGTAGATCGATGGATTCTCAAGTAAGTGGTTTAGTTTGGTTCGAAGTCTGAAAAGATGTTCAATTCATTTGAATCCCGACTTTACATAAAGAAGACTATCATTAAGTTGATCACGCCTTTTCAGTGGCTTTGGACACTTGATGCATGAATTGGATAGAGATCGTTTCCGCTTTAGGAATTGATTCATTTCAGTGGTCTTTCAGTAATTGTTGAAGCCAAAGAGGTCTCAAAATTAGGTTTGGTTTTGACAGAGCCCATTTGAGGTGGTCTTGGCACACCATTTAAAGAACAATCAAAACAATCTAAACGTCTCTGGTGAAAGTGTCAACCTTTTCCATTGGTCCAAAAAATGGTCAGAATCGAGCTCACAACCATCCAAAAAACGGTCCATATGAAGGAAACGGTCCACATCCAATCCAAGAAAGCTTCCAAGCGTTGATTCAAAGGAAGCCTTTTCGAAATGTGTACTCCGGCAACCTTCTCTTCAAATTACCTACATGTTGGTTGGCTACTCTTTTTTCGAGAATCTTGAAGGTGCAAAAATCTATCGTCCAATTAGAAACCTCATCGTTGTCTTTTCAACTCATGAACCTTTGGTTTCTGAAAATAATTGGTCTCATTCATTTTAGACATCATTTAAGTCTTAACATAAGCACGGTAAACATGTGGCCTCAAACTTTTAATGATGATCAGGGCGGCCGAAAGGTAATGTTAAAAAAGAAGATTATTTATTAAAATATAACCAGAGTTGGGTTCTTTACTTGAAAAATGCAGAAAATTTCAATTACAATTAAATGGTCAGAAACGGGGCAACGAAGATGATTAAGAAGAACAGAAGAAAAATGGAACCTTGACACTTTCGAAAATGCTCGACTGTTATTCGAACAATTTTGCGATAAGAAACAAATTGAACAATTGACTATTTTACTATTTTCGCCAACTAAATCACCCCCTACTCATGAAAACCAAACGTGGAAAAGCTATTAAAGACAATAATGATATCATCTTATACGACAAATCTTTGTTATTCTTTTACGATTGCTATACTTTTAACGTGAAGATTTATTTGAAAATTAAATTCAAGATCGTTAGCGGTGCAAAAAAATTAGAGATTCTGAAGTGTAACATGCAACATAAATTGCCATCATATTTGTTAATTTATCCACCAAAATCTCATTTCTTAAAGAGTCCTATATAAGATAAATTAAAGGCAAATGGCCTCTTTAGCACTGCTGTTTTTTAAGATAGAAACCCTCCTTTATGTAATGTTACGAACGACAAATTGCGAATGAATTGGTTTGCCTCATCAAAAAGAAAATTGATACCTTTGGATACCTATAGGTAGAATTCTGCTTCTGACTAAAAAGACCGACATAAAAGTTTTATCCGTTGAGCATGTGTTTGAAACATTATTTTGCCAGTATTTGAAAGGTCATATAATTCATCGTCAAATGTAAATGAATCAGCCAACCAAGTCAATTATTCAAAGTCGATGTGCGTTTAATTTTCAACGCTGCATAAATTAGGTTTGTTCGCTTCCATAGTTTCGGAATCTAAAGGAGTCTTCATGCTAACCAAAGAAGCTCTTTGGGAAATGGAATTCAAGGCAGCAAGTCGCAAGATTTTCAGCTCGAATGACCTCAGCCTTTAATACAATGATCCTTCATCCCAGGATGTGCCATCTTTGATGGCAGAGTATGTCCTGTTCAATGCCACATTACAACCAAGGTAGTAGCTATTTTGGGATATTTTGGGAGAAACATCATTTTTATTGGAATGTGGTGCATGCTATTTCTTCCTGGGCGACATTGTCTTCAAGGTAGGGCAAGGATAAGAATGGATATGTCTTGATTAGCTTCGCATTCAGGGAAGAATCGGGTCACCCAAAGATCTGCATAACACTCATGGATAGAGGGGTGTAGCAATGAATAACAGGAAAGGAATATTTTAGGTTTGTTTAGGAGGAAAATGGTCGAGGGTTGTCAAAATTATGAAGGCAATTGCGACGCATTTGCGAAAGATTGCCGATAGAGGGAAATTCGGGCTATAGATTGAGCTGGATTTAGCCCTCTAGATTGAGATATTCTCTCTAACAGCGATAGACAGGAAATGAAGAGGGAACAGAGTAAGCATACTTTGATTCAGGATAGTTTTGACCCATTCAGTTTTTGCAAAAGAATGATTTCCGAGTCCAGTATCCAAGGTATATTGGTCAATTACTTATCAAAACTAAACGTTGTTAGTGAGTTGATTTGAATATTTTTTGTCTGAAGGTGTTTGGTAAAAAAATATTACTTACAGTGTAGATTTTTCAGGCTTTTGACTTTTGACTTTGGACTTATGTAATGGAAGGATCTGACGAATAAAGTAGATTTTAGAGTTAGGTTTGATTACCTATTAAGATCGCTATTCCTAAAAAAGGCCGTTATAAACTGAATAACATCAAGCTAAGGAAATGGTTGTGTATCGTTTCATAGCAGTTAATTGAGTTGGAGAAATCATTTTAAAGTTTCAAACATACTTGAGACCAGTTTTGAGGTGTAGAGACAATCCCACTTATGAAATCGAGTTCTGGTAATTGGGTCACGAGCCAAAAATTGAAGTAGTGTCACTTAAAACATGTTTAAAAACAAAGTTATAGTAAAGTTCTTTCATACAATTGTTAGGCAAACGTAGGTCGCGGATTGTCTGAAGAATTGGTGAAATCTATTTTTCCGTGTAATTTTCAATAGCTATTTTCGAACAACATTCTCAAAGGACAAAAATCGACTTTGGTTAAGCCATATTAGAACAACAGTTCAATCGATTTCGACAATATTTTAGGTAGAGACAACCATAAGACCACCTTAGGAATGGGTAAGAAGAAAATATCATGACCTAATAGGACTCAATAACATGTGCATCATTGTATCTTCACCTCAAAACTGGTCTCAAATGTCTTTGGAACTTAAAAATGACTTCTCCAACTCAATTAAGGGCTGTGGGTTACTTATGAATATGAGTGAGTTTTTTAGTTCGAAGGTAAGGTATCTGTTTTTTGTTCAACATTTATTTGCACTTTCAACCTTATTCTGCACTTTGTTTTGCACTTTTGGGTACATTTTTCCGCGGTTTTGGGAAATAAAAGGCTATACTTATTTGCACTTTCTGCCCGTCCTTAGCTAATAATGACAATTCAAAAAATTCAAAAAAGCTTTTTAAAATGTAAATTATAGAGGTTCAGGGCACAGAGGTTGCTCAATGAGGCGTTTTAAATCATACCACTAGTGGTGAAACAGGGCCATTGGCTGTGTTGAGTTGCTCGTCCCATTGTGGCAAATTCAAGTCATTTCTATGTTGAAGTCTATTCAAAGAGTTTAGGTCCTTGGATATGATCGCTATTTCACGTATGGATACTTTGGTTGGAATGGAGTCAATAGTGTGCAAAATTCATTTACCGAACACGTATCCAAACAATAATTTAAAGGTGTTTTCTTGTTCAATTCAACTTGTGAGTTTCAAGCATTATTACAATGGACGGGCAAAAAGTGCAAATCAAAAGAAGCTTTTGGGCGACACACCCTATGATTGAAATGAAGAATTTTAAATGAAAGTTACAAAAATCGACACTAGATGAAGCGAAAACAGGGGCAAATTCTTTTGATTTCAGATCGATCCTCAACTTAAACTTGTTGCCAAAATTGTAGCTTCCATCTTAAAGTGAATTTCTCTTCATATTTCGAGTCTTTTTGAGCTCAGTTACGATATCATTGTGTTCAAAAATCAAAAAGCCATGCTGAGTAATCACAAATTAAGGCCAAAGACTAAACAGAAGCAACCACAACCGTTTCTACCTCAAGATGGCGCTGATTGTCATTTTTCTCTTTGATGAAATCTCAACTTTGCTTCCTTAAGAAGGCTTGCTCTGATGGTGAGTTGTTCATTTTGAGAACAAGAGAGGGCATTGTTATGTACGAATTGTTTTAAATCAAATTGCTAGTGGTAAAACAGGGCCGTAGGCTGTACTGAGCTGCTTGGCCCATTTTGGCAAATTCAAGTCATTTGAATTTAAAGAATCAAGGTCCCTGGAATTTGCATCCACAAGTTTCTTCACATTTTTGGGCCAAAGTGTCAGTTTCTTATTTTTTGTCCAATTGTGCATTTTTTATCAAAAAGGACAATTTTGTATATGTTTGACCAGACAGAACTTTTATTTGCACGTTCATTGGTTTAAAAAGAGATTTTGTTTGCATTCATATTCTCAATAAAGACATTTTTTGCATTGATTTGCTCAAAATTGGCAAATTCAATGAAAAATGGCAAATAAGATTTAAATGCTAGCAAATAGCAAATAAACATGGTTTAGGGCATAAAATCTTATTTGCCCGAAATCTGCACCCCTACTCGACTTTGACTTTGAGCCGTCCACACCTTCCACTTTGTTCAAAAATGCCACGACCAATATCGTTTCCAAGAAAGATGGTATCCAATGGCGTCAAAGAGCAGTCTTGTGTAAACCTTGTTATGAGTATGAACCGTTGTACCTCAAGGAAATAAGTCCAAACTTTAGATTGTGGATGAAAATTGCACCAGATTTAATAAGGCTTTTGAAACAAAATACCTTCCATTGCAATGATTAAGCATGAACACAAACAGTATTTTAAAGATGATCCTTATTCGACAATGATGAACTAGGTGCGTTCAAGCCATCCTGTTTTGTACATTGTGTAGAACGGCATTAGCTTTGTTCATACTATATAAGAAGTTGGATTTTGATTTATAGACTTTGAATGGTGTTGGCAAATACATTTATAATATGAAATGTGTAGGTCTTCAAACAAGAAAGTGTCACCGTCATGTAAAATATGTTTTAAGGAAATCGACATCAACGACTTCCTCTTTTCGGGATAATTATGACTTAAGATAAAGGGGAGATGGTTGTAGCGCAGTTGATTAACGCGCGTCCGAGTTGTTTTCGGGTTCATGGGTTCGATCCCAGGTCTTCCCCCACCCAATCTAGTGGATTGCTGCCTCGAATGGCACCCTCACCCGGAATGGGCCCTTGTCTAGATGGTCAAAATTGTATTAAAACAAAACAAATTGTATTGTAACAATCCAATGAGGCATGTCCTCGCAATAAAGATTATTAGAATCTTCGGAAGTCTTTACAGCCCTGCGGACTGGACAGTTATTTTTTGGTTTTTATTGAACTCCAGGGATGAAAAAAGTAAAGTTTTGTTTCTCCCATACTTAAAATAGATTGTTTTTGTGTAACGGGGAAATTTGTTCTCAATGTGAGGAAATGGGGGCATCATGGAGATTAGCTGCCAACCTATTTAAGCTTCCGGTAATATTTATTCTAAGCCCTCACATAACTTAACAAATCTAGCACAAAGAAGACTTAATTTGTATTGCATGATCATGCTCAAGAGCGATTTCTGAAATTAAAGACCATGTTCAGAATATTGCTAGGAAGTAGATTGTTGTTGATTCCAGGTTATTAAAAGGCTAGACATACTTACTAAGAGTCATCAATCATCACCTATTTTTATTTTGGTTGCGGAATTACACGTGTTCAGCAAATTCAACATGAAGACCTTGTTAAGATAAATGATTTTCCATTGTAAAAGATTAGCTACGACAGGTGGGCAAGATTGATTCAGCTCTGTGATCTAAAGCAAGGACTTCTTTAAATTTGAAGTTGAATTGTAAAAGTATCCTGAAGGACCATGGTCAATACTCTCTACATTAGCCCTTAAGATAACTGACACAATCCAAAGCTTGAACCCCTAAACAGAATTTTGTTCTATTTTCCAGTAGAAGGAAAGTTATTAACTAACGCATTTTTCAGTCTTGGCTGCAGAAGCAATAAATAAAGCATCTAGATCTCGATGAAGAGTCGTTAACGAATCGAAGGATCAATCACAAAAGTGTTCTTACCCGTTTTGATGTCAAATTTCGAGTCGATCTTGACGCGGTTCGTGTCCTTGGTAATTAAGATTGTGGTCTCTTCTCACATTCTGTACAGCCTTTTATATGTCCATGTCCAATTGGTACGGACCAAGAGCGTCGAAAATGAATGCCGAGATCACTTGCCTGCCTCACCAAGCAAGCAAGGCCACTCGAAGGCTTCTTTCCACCTTTCGAAGGGTATCTTGAACGATCGGTCCTTGGCGAGTCCAAGGACCATTGAAGGCTCACGAAAACTCGTGTTCCACGAGGTTCAGGATGTGAGCACTAAGGTGATGGTTTCCGTTCGCTTCAAACGATAAGAAGGGTTCTCAAAAGAGAACAAGTGATAGTTACAGCGCCTGTCAAGTGAAGTCACCGTCAGATTAACTATGATAATGGTTGTACTATGCAAATACTGCTTGTAATGAACTGCGGCATCAAGGACAACAAACAGCCCTCAAGGCCAATTTGAGACACATCAAAGTTTTATTGTCCACGAAAGGATTCGAAACTGTCAGCCAACTTGACATGCTTTACAACATTGACAGGTGTTTGAATGCTTCAGACACCAAAGATGCTAAAGTTGATCATAGCTGTAAGAAAGTCCATGTTGTAAGACCTGTACGGTGAATGACTGATGACATGAAAATGTATTTCGTTCAAACTGTGAACGGAAAGTTTTCATTTGAAAACATCGCAATTTGGAATGATATTAAGAGAGACTTTCACCCCAGTGGGTATTTGAATTCAAAATTATTCAAAACTCCAGTTTGGAAGCATTTGAGAAAAGGTTGTCGAATCGAGAGAAGGTTTAAAGTACCTCGCATATTCTAAATACTTTGGAGATGGTCAAGGTATTGGCAAGGCCACTTCTTGTAACAACGTTAAAAGTCATTCATGTAGAAGGATGTAACATCAGATTTAGAAATTACTGGTAGACAAACACTCGATAAAAGATCCTGCAAGCACGCCTTACATCATACCCTATACGAAAATCTGACAGGGACGTCACCGTACTAACATAGCTCCCAAAATTGAAACCTGACATAAAAGTTTGTCCCACTTTCGAATTTTTCAATATGTGGTGAAGACACAAGAGCAGAAATTTTGTGTCATCAAGCTCAAAGGTTGCGTGTATTTTCTGTATCACTGGTTGCGCCTACGGGCCTCTATAAGGTGAGTATAAATGTTATTGAACAGGCATTTTGACAATGTCACATAAATTGTGCAGACAACAGAAGCTTTGGTAAAATAATCATTATTGATCACCCCACACCACGTCTTCTTAAAACTACTTAACGTTCACATAATTTCTTGGTGGATAAATCTTACTTCTTTCAAAATCAAGGGAAGTATCGTTAGTTTTCATACGCTTTGCAAAAGATTGGCTACATTCATTACTAGGGACGGGCAGAAAGTGCAAATAATCTTACCCTTTTAGTTACCAAAAGTTGCAAAAAAATGTGCCCAAAAGTGCAAAACAAAGTGCAGAAAAATGCTGAAAGTGCAAATAAATGTCAAAAAGAGCAAATAAATGTCGAAAAAAGAGCAAATAAATGTCAAAAAAAGAGCAAATAAATGTCAAAAAAGGCAAATAATTTGCATTTGGACTTAAAACGTCATTCATGGAGTACCCACGGCTCCTAATTTAGCAGGAGAAGTCATTTACAAGTTCTAAAGACATTTGAGACTAGTTTGAGGTAAAGATACAATGCCGCACAAGTAAAAGAGTTCTATTAATTAGGTCACTAGCAAAAAGGATGTAAAGTCATGAAAAATAATCTTGTCAACAATCTTCTGAATTTTTCATTCCTAAGGTGGTCTCGTGGATGTATGTAACTAAAATATTGTCGAAATATATTTAGTATTTGTTTTATATGGCTTTATATCCCTCCGTTTTTGTCCTTCAAGTTGTTTAAAAATAGACATTGAAAATTAAACAGAAAAATACCCACGTGTGCCTAACAATTGCATCAAAGAAAATAGTCTTAAATGTGTTTTAAGCAGGTTTTTAGTGACATTACTTCAATACTTGGCCCATGGCCTAATTACCAGAACTCAATTTCAAATGTGGCATTCATTGTCTCATCACCTCAAAACTGTTCTAAAATACTTTCGGAACTTGAAAGTAATATCTCCAAGTCAATTAAACAATGTGTACTGCTACATTGATGTATCCTTAGCTTGATGATTTTAAGTTTATAACGGCCTTTTTTTAGAAATAGCGATCTTTGTAGGCAGCAAACCTAATTCTGCAATCTATCTTGTTTGTAGATCCTTCCATTACCATAACATGAGTTTCTTAAGGTTTGCTATTTGTTGCTTGCATGCAATGAGATTCTTTTGTCTAATCTTTAGTTTAGTAAACAGGATGTTATAGTTAAAGCCAAGATGGTGAATAAAGTGTGAGGTTTGCGTCTGAAATGCACATATTTCTTCAAGGTGCTAAGAATGGTTCATTGCAAATACAAGCTTTTTCGACTAGTTCAAAATCTGATCTTGAAACTAAAAATTCTTTCAAAAGCCACTACATTTTCTTAACAATTTGTCAATTTTGGCCAAAAACGTAAATAAAAAGTGCAAATAAAGGTGAAAAGTGCAAAAGTGCAGAAAAATGGGTTTATGTTACCAAAAATCTTTTTACACTATTTGCCCGTCCCTATTCATTACTCTATCTAATGCCTTGTTATTATTGAATATGAAGTTGTTGGATGATTATTAGATCTAGAATCTTATCCCGACGGAAATTGTTGTTTGAAGAAACATTCAATATTTAAGTTTCCCATTCCTTTCCATTTTGTAGATCTTTTTGGGCATTTTGATCGTCTTCGCATCCTCAGTCTCGGCGGCTCCAGGAAGCACTGAATTTCTGAAGTGGGAGGCTAGCGATGAGAATTATGATTTCCAGAAGGATTTATTCGACTGCGTTCTTCTGCAAATGAGATCTTGCTTGTATGCAATATAAAAACGTATTTCGATTTTCAGCTCTTTCCATGGGCGGAGTGAAACGTTGTGCCCTCTCAAGCTTTTGCACTGAAGAGAGCATAGAATGCAGGAATTGTCCTTTTGTGGTAAATCAATTGCCAGAAAAGGGCTAGTTCATTTTAGAGCACTGTAATAACATAGTACGGTCATAAAGTGAGCCATCTAGTGGATTTCATGCGGCAACATCTCGCAGTTCCCATGATACACATGTTTTTGAAGATTGCAACGGTCATTCATCAAAAGGGCCCAGAAAAATATTTGCATAAAAGTGATGAAATATCCAATATATATTTTCTTCAAAAGGCCAAAATATTTGGAAAAAAGCCGGATATTTAAGAAATATTGTTTTTGACAAGGCCATTATTTGGTATTTTTGTCTGTGTGTACTGACTTTCCAAATTTGTTTTTGGTCAATTTGATGCATTTGGCCGATTTTCGAGGCAAACTTGAATGTAATTAGACATGCACAAGGTTGCTTCAAGTGAGCGTCTTAAATCATTCCGCGGGCGGCAAAACAAGGCCGTTGGCTGTGCCGAGTTGCTCAGCCCATTTTGGCGAATCCAAGTTTTTCCCATTTTAACGTGCATTTGATGATTCTAGGTCCCTGGAAACGATCGGTATTTCACTTAAGGATACCTTGGCTGGAATTGGGTCAATAATATGCAAAAAATATTATTAGGGTGATTGATATAAAATCAAGTAAGCAAGCCTTGTGCTATTGCAAAAATAGGACTTAACAGTGATCCAAACACTAATTTAAAGATGCTGACTTATTCAGTGGGTTCCAAAGAATCGGTTCAATTTTTCAAAATACTTTGCGTACAGAGAAATGCAATATTTTTTCATGCTTCTTTCTGTTAAGATCTAATCTTTTCTGTATCATTTTCTAGCAAACAAATTGGGCATATTTTCAACCAAGTGAAAGCAGAGGGATCAAAACGTAAAATTTAGATCGTTTCCAGGGACCTAGAATCATCAAATGCTCTTTAAAATGGGAAAAACTAGGATTCGCCAAAATGGGCTGAGCAATGTAGCATAGCCAACGGCCCTGTTTTGCCGCCCGCGGAATGATTTAAAACGCTCACTTGAAGCAACCTTATACATGTCCCATTGATTCAAAAATATAATTTTCAATTTGCCTCAATAGATGCCGCCGTTTTTTGTGGATGACAGTAGTTTTGGTTGTGAATGTCTATAATCTTGGTACAAATGCCATTTTGTGGAGGTTTTTGTTTATTGCCTTCATTTTTGGTACGCCCTATTGAGCATTGGTCGTTCATTTATTTTCCTCAATTTTGCCTGAAATATTTTTTCTGACTCAAATATTCGAGGATATATTTATTTTTTCCTTGAAAAGGCCAAAATATTTAAAAAATCGACGAAAAACGGAAGAAATATTTTAAAAATAATTTACATTTTAAAAAAATTATTTCCGTGCCCTATTCATCAGTATTGGATAACTAAAGTGCCTAAAATGCTGATGGCGGAACTCAAAATAGAACTTAGTGTTTTTCTGATGAATTTTGACATAAATCATGCCTGAATTACCTTCATAGTAGTCAGATTTCCATGCCAATTTGAAAGGGATTTAATCAATAATTTCAACCAAAAACCACCACAGGTCCATTAACAATACTCAGTCAACATTTGAGGCACTTTAGTTTGTCCAAAACTGATGAATGACCGTTGCAATCTTCAAAAATAAGTGTATCATGGGAACGGCGAGCTGTTGCCGCATGAAATCCACTAGATGGCGCACTTTTTGACCATACTCTGTTATTATAGTGCTCTAGTTCATTTGTTCTCGGTAGGATTTGCTCTGAACTTAGACAGAGCATAACTTTTGACTCCCGACGTTCGATTGAGCAGAAAATTGAAATACGTATTCAAGTCAACATAGAAAAGATCTCATTTGCAGAAGAACGCAATTGATTTGTTCCTTCTTGAAATCAGGATTCTTTTCGTTAGCCACCAAGTGCACTGAAATTCAGTGGTTCTTGGCGGCTCTAAAAACAGTTCTGGGTGAGCCCATCGTCAATTTTCGTCTGGTTGGTGAAGCAGCGCCACACAAATATGCCTTCTTTCGATCTCCAAATTACCAAACTGATGAATCACTTGCACATCAAACACTTATCCCTAAAGTGGACGTTTTGGTTTCGGGCTATTTATTATGCACTGACGTGTCCAATCCCCAAATGAAATGAACAACATTTTCTCCATGTCAAAAACCGCTAGACACTGATAATTACACTGCAAAAACTTCTCAAATCTAAGACAGAATAAATTTGGCTTATTATAATGGTGTTTTGGGATGCCGAAATAACGAAATCCTGGTCATTGTTCAATAATTGGGGGTGGGAAATTCAAATTTGAGGCTCGTTAGTAATGACTAATTATTCCGATCAGACTCGGAATGTCGTTGGTTTCGATTTTTGTTATATTGTTAATATCATTTCATTGCATCACTTAAAACGGACCAAACATAAACAAGGTCTCAAAAAGGGTTGTTATTGAAGTCAATAGTCAATTTAAGGACGATAAGGTGGAGAAATTGCGAATGGACAACTCCGCTTGTTTAAAGACCTTTAAGGCACATCACTAATTCTGAAACTTGTCAAACTTTGTTGGACAAAATCAAATCACAAATTTCGCGGAGAAATGGAAATAAAAGGCAATGCTATTTTCATGCAAAACTTTAAGCATGGCTAAATAATCTGAATAAGAAACTGTTCTCACAAAAGGGAACTTGTGTTTCGTACATTCGGTAAGAGGAAAGCTTCTAGTTGAAAAAATAACACTATACTTTTTGTGTTGAATTTTTATGGGTTTTTATCTTTGAGAAGTTATTTGAAGCCCATTTGATCATTTGCAATTAAGAAAGCTCAATAGAGCTATTTTTGAGTCTCTTTAGTACGAAATGAGTAATATAGAAGGCCGATAATCCGTACAAGATGATTTTAATTCAATCAGGTTAAACAAATATTATTCCGACATGTAAACAACTTTCCGGTTGTGTGGGATTTTTGTTTCAATTTGTTTTTGGTCAAGTTGACTGCCCTCAAGAAGTTTCCGAAATTGGTATATGAAAACATAATCTTATCCGACTAGAAGCTGCACGTCGGAAAAACTAAAACACCAATATTGGTAGATCAATCATCTCTGATTATTTGACTGCCAACATAGCTCCACAATCTTAATTTCCCAGTCTCGGAAGGCTTGGCTTATCTATTCAACACATATCAAAATATAGTTTATTGAAAGCGTCAAATGCCAGAATCCGGAAAGTGGCGGCTGTCTGCATTATTTAGAAACAACTAACATTCAATACTACGGCCAATCATTCGTTCTTAGGCTCTGTAAATTATACTCATTGATCCGAAACAGTTCCTTCTTTCCATTGGTATTGGCAATTTAACTACTTTGAAACCATCCATTGTCGTTAAGTGTTCTTTCTACCCGTGTGAAAATGGTCCCAGCATCTCTTCATGGTTTATTTCCTCTCTCCCTCTTTCAACGACATTGCTGGCCTTCGTACTAGCATGCAATAAGAAACAATTAAGTCGTGAGATGTCGTTCACTGTCCTGGCTTGCTTAGGAGTAAAATGAAGGCCTCGAAGGTCATAAACCAGCAATTATTTCCCCTCTATTGTCCACCAGGATGGATCAGACATCTTAAAACCAGCGTAACGAAAGTAGTCACGGGACTGTTCCACGGAAGGACTTTGTTGGAACATGTGCCATGTATATCATTCAAAAGAGGACTCACAGTCTCACACAAGATAAAAATAGAATATGATATATTAATGAATCCCTCGCCCCTATGTATGGACAAAAAGTCGATGATTTCCTAAATATGTTTTGAATGTAGTGCATAGGATCAGTGTTGCTCTTGAAAAAGTATTAAAAACCGGCTAAGACATGCCAAACGACTCTTTGATAGAAACTACTATTTGTTGATCACATTCAACATTTTTTTAAGTTTCATCAGAAAAATATGGTAAATTCGTGATTTATTTTTTATGTTCCTCTATGGTCAGTCTTAAAAGTTGACGGGGTGTGTTATATCGAAACAAAGTAACACAATCTAATCAAGGGAACTTTATTCAAGTGAACATACTGCTCGTAAAATCGAAACTGATCGAACCCGATCGAAAGAACGGAAAGAAAGAAGTAGGAACGGAAACGAGTTATTGATGTAGAAGCGGAAAAGAGAACATTTGAAATCATCACACCTCCCCAAAATTGAATGAATCGACTGACGATTGTTGATAAATTCAAACATTAAAATGAACTATTTTTTTCTTCGTACGGGTACAACGGCGAGGAAAAGGAATTTCCAAACTCGATTTCTGAGGTTCCTTCTCACACTTCATGTCTTGGGCTGCTGATGATATCGGACGAAGGAAACGCCGATTTCTTACGTATCGTCGGGAACCAATCATCACAATGTAAGAACGTCCATCATCACGGATAGAATGAATGATCCCTTGACGATCCCACAACTTGGAATTGGCATCCTGAATTCTGACACGATCACCAACCTTCAAAGGATGATGATCTTGAGCATGGCAATCGAAACGAAGTTTCACCATTGTTCCGTCCACAATCAGGGTTGAAAGGCCCTGACGTTTTGTTTTTGACGATTCCCAAAAATTGGACTTGAACAAAATAGGCATCCTCTGACCCATGCACTAGGTTGACTGCCTTGATAGCTATGAATCAACAACGGTAAGAGCACCTAGTACAAGGGCTTAATTTCTTAGACCTACCTTCAGGCCTCCGGTAATAATGGCCCCAAATGGGTTACCAAACATAAGCTTGACCTTCCTGAGGGCCTTCCAAATATAACTTGACCTTCCTGAGGGCCTTCCAAATATAACTTGACCTTCCTGAGGGCCTTCCAACTTGTCTTCCTGAGTATTATCCGGTGGTTCTTCTGAGTCAGCACATCCCCACAAATCGTTCTGGACTTATTCTTATCCAACCCATCTCATTCTCCCCCCACCCCCCCTTCATTATCCGTCGTGTCGGGCAAAGCAAACCAAGGGCTTATAGCTCAATTTGCTGAATTGGCCCAAGATATGCGGCAATCTTTCAAGGATTTTACGAAGGATCAAACGGAGACTCTCATCCAAAATCAAAATGACCTCATCGAAAAATTGGGGGACAAGATTGCTAACAAGATAAATCCGGTCCAACATCCATCCTCCCTCCAATTGGGTCCATCTGCCATCCCCACCGTTCCTTCAGTTGGGGACACTAACTCCACGTCCGAAGCATCGAATCCTCTGGTCGTGACATCATTATCTCCATCTGTTTCGACCACCTTTGGGTTATTGGTTCACCCGTACCCGATTGGCCATTTCGTTGGCGAAGCCAGTTCCGGACTCACTGCCAATGATGACGGTAATTTATCTTTTTTATTCCAATAGAAATTAGGTTGTAGCGTTCTTATAATTCCACAATTTCAACTGACGCATTATTCAATCGAACATACGACCGTTTATTTCGATGATGTCTTAGAAACCGCTCATTTCGATGATGTCTTAGAAACCGCTCATTTCGATGATGTCTTGGAAACCGCTCATTTCGATGATGTCTTAGAAACCGCTCATTTCGATGATGTCTTAGAAACCGCTCATTCCAGTTTGTCCATGTTGCCCCATGTAGTCTTTCAGATCATCACATTATTGAGATAAGGTCGACCATTACTCAAAAGCCGGCGAGCTTTAGAGATAAACCTGCACAAAAGGTGGGTCTGGCAAGGTTTAAGTTCAAAGAGGAACATTGGCCTCATATTGTTGAAAGATTGGAAGAGTTGGACTTGATTTCCATTTTGAAGCAGGAACCATCCATAGATGACGCCATAAATAGGCTGATTTCTATTTTACAGGAGTTTTGTTGGTCTCTGTGTATTCCAGAAACGGCGCCAAAAGGTGGGCCATTGTCTAGAATTCCAAATTTTAGAAAGAAGTTGTTCAAAAGGAGTTGTCAGATTTCAAATAGACTTCGACAAACTTCAAATCCATTTGTTGTAGCCAGCCTCCAAAGCAAATTGGATGTGGTCCAATCAAAAATTAGGGCCTCCATTGATTCCGATCAGTTAGAGAAGGAAAGTAAAGTGATCCAGGAGGTAAAGACGAATCCTAAGGCGTTTTTCTCTTTTGCAAACACAGAGAAAAATGAAGCATCCTGTAGGACCTTTTGAGGTCGACGGTAAAACCGTTAACGATAGTGAGGTTATGGCTAATATGCTTGGAGATCAGTTCTCAAGTGTATTTTCAATTCCCAAAAGGGTTGGTAGAGCAGGTCATGACTGTAGTAATGTTGTTGATGAGCCTAGCATTGATAGTCAGGTTAATCGATTGGAGGATCTGGTAGTAACAGATCAAGATGCTTTTGAGGCCATCAAGAGCTTAAAGCTCTCAAGTTCTCCTGGACCTGATGGTGTGACATCTCAGTTTCTGATGAATTGTTCACAGATTCTTGTCCCTGTTTTCTCCTTTTTGATGCGTCGCATCTTAGATCAGGGCAAGTTTTCCTCTTCTCTAAAAGTAGCTCATGTCGTTCCAATTTTTAAGGGCGGAGATAAGTCATTCCCTAGTTATTATAGGCTCATTTCTCTGACTTCCAGTATTGCAAAGGTCTTTGAGAAGATCATGAAGTCCAAGCTTGTTGAGTATTTGGAAGCTCATGATATATTTCCCCCAGGGCAGCATGGGTTTCGAGCCCATTTTAGTACAGTCACCCAATTAGTTGACCATATCGAGCAGATCATTGAGGGGCTTGAAAGTCACGAGTCAGTTGATGTAGTCTATCTTGACTTTGCCAAGGCCTTTGATAAGGTAGATCATGGTCTTTTGCTCAATCAACTCAAAGAGTTTGGGATCCAAAGAAAGGTCCTGAATTGGATTGATAGTTTCATGAGTGATAGGAAGCAAATAGTCAAGGTTGAAGGATCATTTGGTGGCATGTATGATGTCAAGTCAGGTGTTCCACAAGGTTCAATCTTAGGTCCGCTCCTGTTTATTCTCTTTATTGCTCCTCTCCAGAAGTTTAGAACAAAAGCCAGTATTTCTTCATATGCTGATAACACAAAATTAGTTTGTGGAAGGAATGGTCAGGACTCAAAATGTTTAGTTGAGGACCTGGAGAAAGTCTACTCTTGCGTTGGTCAGAGTAATATAGCATTGAACGGGATGAAATTCCGCACAATGACGTATGGGACGTCAAAATTAGATGTTCAACTCAAAGACAATGGAAGTTGTGATATTGAGCAGGTCTCGTCCATGAAGGATTTGGGAGTTGTCATCCAAGATGATGGAAAGTTCGATGAGCATATCCAGTTGAAAGTGGGGAAGGCATTTCAAACATGTGGCTTGATCTATCACACTTTCAAGTCCGGAGATAGTATTACGATGCTAACTCTGTACAAGTCGATTGTTCAACCGCATCTTGAATATGCCTCACCCATTTGGGCTCCAATGAGTTCGGCAGGTTTGCGATTAGTCGAGCAGGTTCCAAGATGTTTTACTAGGAACATCACAGGAATGAGAGAGCTCTCGTATTGGGAGAGGCTCCAGAAGTTAGGGCTGTACAGTACTCAGAGAAGGTATGAAACGTATCTGATACTGTTTGTTATCAAGAGGGTTCATGGGCTCTGTCCTAACCCAGGATTTAAGATCAGTTGTAGCAATCGTAGAGAGGTTTTACGTGCGCCCTGAGAGCACCTCCAAATCCTAAGGAATCAAGGCTAGTTCGAACAATGAAGTCCTCCTCTCTTCTTTATCGGGCTCCTTCGATGTTCAATTTGTTGCCCATTAGTCTTCGTCGGGAATATGTAGGAGCTGATCCTCTAACAGCATTTAAGGCAGGATTGGACAAATTTTTGAATACTATTCCTGACCAACCCACTATTCAAGGGCTGTACGAGTTACTGTTAACAGATCAAATTTCATATAAACGGTAATTTTATTAACTATACTAATCATTAACTCTCTTTACAGGGAATCCCATTCCTTGTAGCGGTATTAAAAAATCCGCCCCCCCCCCCAAAAAAAAATGCATTTTAAGTGATATTTAAATTATGATGATAGATGAATTAAGAGATTAAGTGATATTTTTTCTTATTTTGAGCTATTTTGACATAAGTTCCAAAACTCAAAAAAATCATTTATTTTTGCAATATTGAAAAGCTATGTGAAATCTTTGGGAATTTGGTTTTTCATATAACTGTATAGCGTTTTTCGGCTTTTTGGGGTCAAAAATGGACCATTCAAAGTCAAATAATTCAGCTGTTGCTGAATGAATTTTAATTCAATTTGAATTCATTAGGTAACTAAATGATCTCTAAATATGGGTTAAATAGTTTGTTAAAAAATGTTATATTTAATAGGTTTTTAGGTATATAACTTTTTCCCTGGCCCTAAACTTATAAAATACAATAAAAGTAAAGTTGTTCCCCATTGCATTGTGGGTCCAAAAAGTGTCATGATGTTTTTGGTTGATTCAAACCTAAAAAGCCATTCGGAACACCGTGGCCTAAAATTGGGAAGAAGCTTTTTAACGTTATTTTAGACTAAGTGAAGTAAAGGTTAGGTTTGGTTAGGTTTAGGTTTAGGTTTAAGTTTTGATCTTAATGTGTTTTTAATTCTTAACATTTAAAAAATAAAGGAGACTCATAGGAGTAGAAATGGAGTGATGGAAACTAAAGCACTATTTTTTGTCATTATCTATGACGCTAAGAATCTTTTGCTGGACCGATCACGCAACCTTATAGATCGGAGACTAATTTAACAAGAAAACTGTTTTCTTGATATTTAAGAGCAGACTTTTCTAATGGCATTTAAATGATTTAAAAATCGCAATTATGATAAGGTTCAATCCGATTTTCTTGAACGTTGAATTATTTCAAGTGTTTTTTCCGTGTGCGTCTTCTCGATCAGGTTTCCATTTTTCACTTTGAAAGATCTAAATCAGTCGGAATAATACCTTCAAGTGAAACGGCATGTCTCAATATCACATTTTTTAAACAAAACGACCCCCTTTCAAAAATTAAGCAAATAGTATGTTCACACCATGGTCCAAATGTGTTACAAGCTTCGTTTTCATAACAAAACAATGTTTGGAACATGTCGTCTAGCCAAGCTAAAACCTTAAAAATAACTACATTTTCATAACAGCTTTAATCGATTATATTTTATCATGATTTAATGAAAGTGTATCTAAATGTAGTGGGGGCTTTGGGAGCACTCTGACCTTTTTAAGGGGGCCTGGGTAAAAATAAAATGTGACACTATTAAAACGCTAATCAAATTGTCCGATTATAGGAAAGAGACATGAAAAAAGTCCATGATTTACTCGCTGGAAACGCATTAAGCGTATTTGCACAATTTGACTACTGACAATGTACACGCATTACTTCTTGATCATCTTCTTCTTGTCCGCGTGGAAGTAAGCGAATGACGGTGTCTTGGTCTTCTTTTTCTTCTCCCTCTTGTTGTCGGTATCGTCTAAGCGACTCTTTGATCCAGGCTCCTACGCCGCAGCGGCAGCCTCGCCCAAAGAGCTCAAGAGCCCGAGGACACAACGGGTGCTCTCCTCAGTGTGGCTTGTGTGCTGGGAAAGTAAGTTTTTTTACGAAATCAAACCTCTATGATCACTTACTAAATCACGTCGGTTATAAGGAAATAAATTTTGACTCCTAGTGTACCTGAACAATCTTCTGGACGACGTGCTCGACCTTGTCATCGTCGCTGACGGAGACAATGTTCCCGAGCTCATCAGCGTATCCCAGCTTGATCTTGACGTTTGGGGGGACGTCCAGCTTCACCCGGACCCTGTCTTTGAGCTCCGACATGAGGTGTCCCGTGTGACAGTCGGGCAGGCCTACGAAGCGGTAGGAAGGCAGCATGGTCACGATGACCGTGCGATACATGGTGCGGGCGGCAAGGACCAACGAACGATCCCCTACAACAGCAATAAACGTTAAACGTACGAGATTGGCTGAGAGGGAGGTTGCGTGACAAAATAATAACATTCCGTTCCCTTAATTGCCTAAGATCCTCATGACTAGGGACAGGAAGTTAAGACGAATAAAACTGTTAAATTAAACGAAAAAAGACTAATAGAATTGCCTGATTAGACGAAAAAAGACGAATAAAATTGACCGATTAAAAGAAAAAAGACGAATAAAATTGACCGATTAAACGAAATAAAACGAATAAAATTGACCGATTAAACGAAAAAAGACGAATAAAATTGACCGATTAAACGAAAAAAGACGAATAAAATTGACCGATTAAACGAAAAAAGACGAATAAAAGTTCCCTACCAACGGAAGAAAGAAAAAAAAATACTTGCAAAATGGAAAAAATCGAATTAATTTCCCAAAAAGGCGAATGAACCTATATTATAAGAAAGAAGAAAAATTAAATGCCCGTCCAGACGAAAAAAGACGTTTAAAGTTGCTCCCTTAAAATAGACGTAATGTATGTCCCTATTGATAAGGACCAATCTGTCTGAACTGATCTGACTGTCAAAAACGGCGAAATCTAGAAAATTTAAAAAGGAAGTACCTAAAGAGCAAGAATTAGACAGTAGTACATATGTCAAATAAAAACCAAGAGTTAAAAATGCCTTTTAAAGGAACGTTTTTAATTCAACTATACTTAAAATCAGATTTGCAAATCCAATAATTGTTCTGATGGCCTTTTCAACCCAATTGTAATCTTTTCTTTCTGTGTCTGTCAAGCAACTGAACGAGTACAAGTTAATTTATAAGTGTGGATTGTATTTTGTTTGTGCAAAACCGCAACTGACAATCAAATTATTACATTGGTCTATGATTGGTGGGGTTGAACTTTCTTTGAAGTCTTTTTTTGCTTGGAAAATTGAAAAAAAACGCGGCAAGCGCTTGAAATGTAAGAAAGTCCAAATTTTTGGCCTATTAGACGAAAAAAGACGAATAAAATCCAAATTAGACGAAAAAAATTTCGCGACAAATAAAGGCCAAAAAGACGAAAAAAGACGAATAAGTTTATTCGTCTTAAGTTCCTGTCCCTGCTCATGACAAAGATGAGTCAACTAGGTCGAGTTGTTGGGCTTTTTTTCAAGCTTCAAATGCTTGCCATTGTCACCACCAACTTTGTCACCACCCAGGAAGTTCAAGATAACATGAACTTCAAATTTTCGAAATTTTTCAATTGGGATAAGTAATTCATGCCAATGATGAGCAATTAAGTTTTTATATTGCATAATAAGCAGTGCTTGAGCTATTGCTTCAGTATATTTTGGGGCAAAGGCTCATCTTGGCTGCATATTTTCTCTTAAACTTCTTGGCTTGTTGGTTTTTTTGAAGCTTCACATTAAAGCCACTTGTTGCTAGGGTCAGGTAGGGGTTGTTGTCTTGGGGATCGTCAATTTTGCCAACCAACTAAAGACTCAGATTCAAGCCCCATGAGTCTTTTTTACAGCACCTAGTCTCAAAATGACTTAGAAGTCTTTTCTAGAGTAGAAATTGACAGTTGTAGGTTCTTTAAGGTCTTAAAGTGGTCCCGACACCTTCTTCATAAAAACACTCACACAAGTTTGTCACATTTTTGATTTTGTTCGGTTTCTTATTCGGCACCTACAATGGTGATGTGTGCGATTGAATTGAAACAAAAGCAAAAACGAAATACCGTGTGTTCCAAAACAATCGGAATAATCAACTATAACACATGCATGTATCGCATGATTAAAACACTATCAAATAAGAAAGCATCAAATATTATTTATGAGAATCTGTGACCGATGATTATCGAACGGTCTTGCATTATTTCCTCGAAAATATGGAGAAAAATGTAGTCTTAACAAAATATGACATGTAAATTGTTCTCTTCATATTTCAGAGCTGACTTTTCTAATGGCATTTAAATGATTTAAAAATTGCAATTAGAATAAGGTTGAATCCGATTCTCTTGAACCTTGAAGTATTTTAAGTGTTTTTTCTTTGTGCGTCTTCAATAGGTCATATGTTTTGGTTGTATTGGTCTTGGAATGATTGCTAGTTTACTTGAAGGTATGCTCCAAAGTCTACTTGAGAGTAAACTTTTCATTAACTTTATAAACACAGCTCCTTTGAAGATTTCTGCAACCCAACCGAATCGCATTCAGTGATTTCATATACTAATTCAATTTGAACTCGTGGCACTCTGATAGTTTGTTGGGTGCAATTTTGACAAATCGTGCCAAACGCAATATGAATCGTCCACTTCAAGTAAATGGTGTGAGCATATGTTTTGATGGCAACTCTAGAAAGTCTACTTGTTAGTGCACTTCGTAGTTCAATTGGCTGGTTTTGTTGAGACAGCTGCCATTTTGAAAAGTAAGTTTCTCATTCCAACCTAGAATTGCCTCTACATCTATGATCGTAAATTCATGCTCTCGAAACACTAATTGCCCGCTGGTTCAGGTATTCCACATTTCTCCTTCTTTATTTCATATTACTCCATTCAACTCAAAACATTGATTGATCTCACAGGAGCATGCAAATTTTGGCAGCTAATTTAAGGAAACACTGGAATGAAGTTCGCTTGCAGTTCGATTAATCAGCGTTGAAGTATTCAAATGGGAGTGCTTCCACAACGTTGGAATGCTCCTCTCTAAGCGTGCTTCTCGGAGAACTTCTCACCAATTAAACCTGATGCTAAGCCCAAATAGCGACCCAGCTTGCTAGAAGTTTACTTGAAGTCAATGGAACTAGGACATGTTTGTGCATGCTAAACATGTGACTAGCGTTGGAAAATTGTTGACGTGTCTACTTGTTGCACCTTGGCACCAGTGGTACACTTCTCTTTTTCATGAGTTGCTTGGTGTACTTCTGATTCAAGAAAGCTTATGCTATCAACAAAACGGCTGAAACTGCCTTGAAGTTGCCTCGAAGTCAACTTTGCTAGCACACCTTGGAATACACAAAACATCTGACCTTATATCACGTTTCCATTTTTCACTTTGAAAGATCTAAATCAGCCGGAATAATAATACCTTCAAGTGAAACTGCAAATCTCAATTTTACATTTTTTTAAACAAAATGCACCCCTCCAAAAATAAAGCAAATACTATGTTCACACGATGGTACCATGGTCCAAAGGTGTTGCGTGCTCTTGGCTTTTTTCTACCAACACTTTATTTAGGGGTTGCGGGAGAAAAATCTTTGATGTTCTGTCCGTCTGAAAAAATCATTTTAATTACTTGGCATTTTAGTTGGCACAAAAACTATTTAGCTACTATTGATTTCTTTGACTAGTAGGTAGAAAAGAGAGATGAATTGTGTGTTTTTGTCAAAAAAATATCTCTTCTTTCTCATCTTGGCAGAAACTTAAGGATCCTTTTGTCCTTGTGAGCTCATTCCACTAACCATGAACATCTAGAATCTCTTGTCAGGATGTGTCCTTCCACTAATTTAAGAAAATGGAAGACATTTATTTCTGATGCTATGAAAATAAAATGGCAGTATGCATTATTGCAATTGACACCACCGTGACCTCCTTCAAGACCTGATATACACCCTTTTTGCTTCTTGGTTTGCTTTTTGAAGTGTTTGGTTTCTAAAGTGCTAGAAGAGCATGGTTCAATGTCAATGGGGTTTTACCAGGGGGAGCACCTTGATTTTAGGCTGGCTTTGGCATTCAGGTGGCTGTCTACTTGTACTTTGGCAGAATTCTTAACAACCATTCAGCTGTTTTTTTTGGTGCGTCATTGCTTGCCTTGCACACACGTACATGGGCATTTTCAATACAGTATGCCCTCTGGCAATTTGTAATGGTAAACAAGAGTTTGTCACTCCCCTTGGGTTTTTACACACTACCCACAAATTAACTTTCTACTCATTGACCATCAATTTGCTCTGTTGTATTGGCTCAAAATTTCTTGAGTAGAATCCAGACCTTAGGAATAATCAGAACATTTATTTGGATGTTCATGAATTTGTATGTCTCAAGCAACTTCCAACAACCCTCAATGTTATCCTCTTTGCGGAACTGCAATGACACAGAGCCAATGGTTGACACTGTGCTGGTCTTCATGGCCTGGGTAGTTGTGATGAATGCTTCCCAAGCCTTAAATATCATTTCACAATGCAAAATTTCTAAGGTTGCTTGATTATACTTAAAAGTAGTTTATTTTGTTTATACTTCCCTAATCTAACATGAAAGAAGCCAACTCAACCTATCCTTATATAAACCCTAGGAATTTAAACTTATTCTAAGTACCAGTCAATTTACTTTCCAAAGAATTATCTTGGCAACCTCCAGATATTGCAAGTGAGATAATAGGTCAGATGTTTTGTGTATTCCAAGGTGTGCTAGCAAAGTTGACTTCGAGGCAACTTCAAGGCAGTTTCAGCCGTTTTGTTGATAGCATAAGCTTTCTTGAATCAGAAGTACACCAAGCAACTCATGAAAAAGAGAAGTGGTGACAAGGTGCAACAAGTAGATACGTCAACAATTTTCCAACGCTAGTCATATGTTTAGCATGCACAAACATGTGCTAGTTCCATTGACTTCAAGTAAACTTCTAGCAGGCTGGGTCGCTATTTGGGCTTAGCATCAGGTTTGATTGATGAGAGGTTCTCCGAGAAGCACGCCTAGAGAGGAGCATTCCAACGTTGTGGAAGCACTCCCATTTGAATACTTCAACGCTGATCAATCGAACTGCAAGCGAACTTCCTTCCAGTGTTTCCTTAAATTAGCTGCCAAAATTTGCATGCTCCTGTGAGATCAATCAATGTTTTGAGTTGAATGGAGTAATATGAAATAAAGAAGGAGAAATGTGGAAGAGCTGAATCAGCGGGCAATTAGTGTTTCGAGAGAATGGATTTACGATCATAGATGTAGAGGCACTTCTAGGTTGGAATGAGAGACTTACTTTCCAAAATGGCAGCTGTCTCAACAAAACCAGCCAATTGAACTACGAAGTGTACTAACAAGTACACTTTCTAGAGTTGCCATCAAAACATTTGCTCACACCATTTACTTGAACTGGACGATTCATATTGCGTTTGGCACAATTTGTCAAAATTGCACCCAACAAACTATCAGAGTGCCACAAGTTCAAATTGAATTAGTATATGAAATCACTGAATGCGATTTGGTTGGGTTGCAGAAATCTTCAAAGAAGCTGTGTTTATAACGTTAATGAAAAGTTTACTCTCAAGTAGACTTTGGAGCATATCTTCAAGTAAACTCTTACTTATAAAACTACCACTTCGTGTACGAGGTTGCTTGAGTGAAAAGGACAACATTGCGCACAAAATTCTTGCTTTCCATTAATTCCAAGTTTCCTTGAGTATGAAAACTTAACTTCTTGAATGATTTTGCATGTGGAAATGAGAAACACAATGCCAAGAGGGTTGCTATTGTTAGCTAAGTGTTAAGGTAAAGCATGATGAATGCTTTGTAATGCACAACAGACTTGTGAACAAATGAACAGAACAAAAAGAAAAACAAGGAAATTTGGAGGCTTAAATTGTATTCGTTTTTTGGAGGACAACAGAAAATTTTCTTTATAAGCACACAAAAAAGGGGATTCCTTTCCTAACTTTATTGTGTCTCAAATAACACCAATCAAGTTATTTCATAAATATGTCATCCAAAATTACAAAGAAGGATTTGTCTCAATATTAGAGTATTGAAAATCAAACACACACGTGCATTGTAACATGTTGAAGCAGGTATATGAATAAACTAGTGTCAATGTTAATTTAATCATTCAAGATTACACTTTGAAAAAGGAAGGAAAACTGAACTAAATCAAATACTTGCACAGCTACATATTTATTTTCATACTCTATCATGAAGCAAACTTGTGTGTAACAGTTATGAAATCGTAATAATCCTGTCCATTTCAATTGAGCTTCAAAATTTCAAACCACTTACTTCCCATCAAAAGTTGGATTTGGAGCATATGTGGAGGGCCCATTTTGTTCCTTTTTCATGCACTCTTAAAAAAAATTTCCTATTGTCCTCCGAAAAATGAAAAAAATCAAGCCTCCAATGCCTATTTGTTCTTTCTTCTTTCTGTTCTGTTTTATTTTTCTTCACATGTCTATGAATTGCGATTCTATAAATACATTATACCAAGGAAAACGTAAGACATGGGAGCCTCTCCTCAAGCGATCAATTTTTTTCATACACTGAATCCCATTCAAGTATATGGTTTTGTTTTGATAAAATTGATAAGACAGCACTTCAGGATGTTGTTGGCTGAATCATTCATTCATCCACTTGCTAGAAACAACGTTTTAGAATTTGTAACATTCGCAGTACTTATGCACAGAAGCAAGAGATAAATTGACCCTACAATAGCCCAAAAGAATGACTGTAGGTATATTTGTTTGGTTGGAAGAGCGCCCATTGCTCTAGGTTTCAAGTTACTCTCATTGCCATATATTTCAGTTGATCAAGTTGAAATTAAAGCATGTGAACTTTGAATGACGACTTGGACAACTGGTTTGAATAGACTTTGTTGAAATTGGCTCAGAGTTCAAAAAGCTGCTTTTGACAATGGCAAAGCATCCAGGTCTTCCGAGATCCTTGCAATAGTACATGCTTCCATAGCTTTGCCACGCCCTCCTTGTTGGTAATCTTGATCTCTTGGTTCATCTCCTGCTCACTCTCATCAGGTTCATCCTCATGAAAACATTCAGTGTTGTCATAAATATTCAATCAAAAATCCTTTGATTCAAGTCATTTTAATTTGGTGACCATTTATGTAATGACAAATCCGCCCCCAAGGAAATAATCCCTTAAATTTAGATCCAACTGTATGCTTAGTTACCCTCGGCACTTCAAAATACACCAATTCATGATCCTTGATTTTGCATTACCTTAACAATCTAAACTTAGAAGTTCACTCTATTCTTGCCTGATATTTATATGTAGTATGAGTATTTTTTCTTAAATTCTTGATTCATTCGCTAATGATCTTAACCCTCTTGACATTGTTCATCTCACTTCAACATGCAAAATCATTCAAGAAGTTAAGTTTTCATACTCAAGGAAATTTGGAATTAATGGAAAGCAGGAATTTTGTGCGCAATGTTGTCCTTTTCACTCAAGCAACCTCGTACACGAAGTGGTAGATTTATAAGTAAGACAAGTAAACTAGCAAGCATTCCAAGACCAATACAACCAAAACATATGACCTAATAATGCAGGCTTCTTAAGTCATATGGAGCTTTCCCATGTGATGTTGGTGTGATTTGGTATATTTGGTCTGTATAAATCTCTGAAAACAAATCATGAAGCCAAAATTGTTCAAATAAGGGTTTGAAGGAAGTCATGATGGTGAAAGTTGAAATTACATTGTGATAAACCTTTCATTTCATTTTTACAACATTAGAAAGAATTGTTTCCCATTTTTCTTGATGGGAAGTGGCGCACAATGACAATTGACCTTTAAACCCCTGCCTAAATGAGAAGTTTCCAAAAAACAAGTACCAAATCTTTCTATTCTTCTTATTACTCCAAAAAAAATCAGAAATGATTGATTAAGTTTTGCACTAACACAAAATAGTATGATTTAAATGAACTTTTCAGATGGACGGATTGTCAATTGTTTTGGCATGCAACCCCTAAATAAAGTGTACTGTAGGTCGAAAAAAGCCAAGAGTTGCGTGCTTCGTTTTCAAAACAAACTAATGTTTGTAAAAGTTATGTTCTTGCCAAGCTAAAACCAATCTTTCCCGAATGACTTTTTTCTAAATTCAATGGCCGATATTGCGGGAATTGGTAAATGAGCTAATGATCCTTTTGAGATGCGGGAATTGAGGTTTCCTTGCATTATCCTGGTTGGATAACCAAAGCTCGGTCAAGTAGTTGCAAGCAGTCTGAAAGAAGTGGATAGTGGTTTTCGGGCAAGTTCGGAGGATATTCCTTAGGCAAATCTTCTACGATACGTGTCTCCTTCCAGATCAGTACACTTGAGACCTCGGCGACCTGCGTTAGTGTTGGCGCCACAGTGGTTGTTGAAGGCGTGACGATTACATTGAAGGTAACGTCAAGTGTACCGAAAAGCGCTGCAACAACCCTCGTGTACAAATGAACTACGGATAAGAATTTCGGGTGGGCCCTGGTCTGGCTTAATGTTTAACAACGACTAGAAAAAGGACTGCCCGTCAAAGGCGCCTCGGCTGAAACTCCATGTGTATAAAAGGCATTGGAGAGTTTTGGAAGGCGCCACAGTCACAAATTGCCTTTAGTTGTAACACCAGACGGAGATACACTAAGTGATTCAACATGAACCCCATGGTAAGTCTTTGACCTAACTTAAAGGTCAATATCCTCTCATGGACGTCCACAAATAGGGCGACACTTCTTGGCACAGAGTAGACAAGAACAAGAAGGATATGTCTCAAGGTCTAAATTCAAACTTCATTCCAACAGATCGTTTTGAGCACCGTGTTTGCCGCCTCGGCTTATGCTGCCCCCACTTACAACCAAGCTGGTTTAGTGGCTCACCCCGCTGTCGTGCCTGGTGCCGTGCCCGCCCCTTACAAGACCGCTGAGGTCCAAGGAGCTCCCGTGACCACCATTCACAAAGCTCCTGCTCAAATCAGGAAGGAGGTTCATCTCGGCTCTCAAACCTATATCAGTGGACACACCTCTGAGATCTTTAAGCCCCCCACCCCCGTGCTTCCCATTGCTGTGCCCACCGCCTTGAAGGGAACCACCCAAGTGAACGCTCCCTTGGTCAAGTCCATCACTGAGACTCATGTGGTGAATGAGCCCGCTCCTTTTGAGACCCGTGTCGAGGTCCCCTTTGATGTTCCCGTCCTCCGTGAGGAAATTCGCGAGGTGCCTGTCCCATACCCCGTGGCCAAGCCCTATGCCGTCGCCGTGCCCACCCCTGTTCAAGGTGAGCCGATCGTGAATGTGCACCAAACCGCCCCTGTTGTCCAACGCCACCACACCAACTTCCTGGCTCAACCTGTGGCTTATGCTGGTCACTATGCTGGTGCCTACGCTGGTAACTACGCTCATGCCGGTCTTGTTGATGTGAACCAGGGTGCCTATGCCCTGGCTTATGGCGCCCAGCCCATCGCTGCCGCCGAGCACTAAACGGACCTCCCAGCCACCCTGACTTGCTTCTTGAAAGTGCTTACAACTAAAGAGAATTGCTGACTGTGTCGCAGAAGGAGCCTCTCGGTCTCAAGACAACCATGTTTTGAGGCTCTGATGGCCTTCTCTTGTGGTTCGAGTTGGCATTACTTTCAATATCCAAATATCATCTCAAACAGGAGAGGGTTTCTTTACCACTCCATCCTTTACAAAGAAACTTTAGCCGTCCTTTAATTTTCAACAAAACAAACAAAATGTGCAATTGTTTCACCCAAGCAATTCCGTTAAGTCAAGCAAAAACAGTACACACACATACTGCTAACTTTCGTTAGAAACGAAGGGCATTACTTTCTGAATGATTTTAGAGGAAAAGTAAATGAAAAAATTCAAGATTTTGTTTTAAGTTAAGGATTTTATTGCAATTGATGTCAACTAGAATACACAAGATTATGTTTTTTGATACCTCCATATCTGGTTTTATGTGTTGTGAATGTGAATGCGATTTACTACTTCCGTACCTTCATATGCTGATGATAATGTGTAAACCTTTCATAAAACACAAAACTCGCAAAAACAAAATAAAACCATGGATAAAAATCAAAACCACAATTCGGTCGCCTTCCCTTGAAGCTTTGTTGCATTTCCCAAACAAAAAAAAAATAAGCCCTAATTGTTGGTCGCCTCTGATGACTTGGAAATGTCAATTGCATATAGTATGCATTCAAGGACCAAATCGAAGCAGCTGCATTGTATTGTGTCGTCACACGTGCATGCTCGACCATTTTGGATGTAATACAAACGTAGTACACACAACCGGCTCTCAAGACAAAGTCAATCCATCAAGGAGTCTGTGGGTACTGTAAGGAATGCACACTGTCCAGGTTTACTTCTAATAATTTTGGTCCGATGATGTAACCATGCAAAAACTTGAAGTCCTTGAGACGTTGACTGTCTCAGAAAAACGGTTGTCCATCCTGAAAGAATACCAATCAAATCCAAGATTTCTTGGAATTAGCTTCGGAAAATGCCTAATGCATAAAGAATGCCTTCGGATGAAGACTTTGTGGTTATTCAAAATTCATTCAAAATGTGCAGTGAATTCATAAACCAACCTCGGATCAATATTTTTTCTATGACAAGCCAGCCAAAACAACTTTAAAAGCCTGCCCCGTATTTATTTTAGTGATGAAAATCAAACTCCATGTTTAGCTTTGTGTTCTCACTGTCAATAATTTAGAAATGTACATGATAATTCATAAGGTTTCTTTCTCAACCTAACTTTGTCATGGTACAAGATGTTCCATAGGGAACACTCCTGCGCGCGTTGAATCAAATAAATATACAACTCTTGACCGTAAGCGGTTGACCCACTAAATTGGGTCGAAAATCATGATCTGCACAAAAAGAACATTTTTGATTCGTAAAGAAAACAAGTCAAACTAAGCAAACCGATCATGTTAGACCTCGAAATTAAAGATACTCTCTATCGCATAAATATCTAATTTAACTTGAGGCTCAGGAGCAACGCATAACAAACCAGAGAGTGCAACGCTAGCTGAGATGTTAACGTCAGTAAGAAGTTAATCTTACTGAACTTTTGTTAGTATACTACTCTTAAGCATGGGAGTAACCTTCCCCAGGGATGGCTCTACTAATAGTGAGACCACAACTCACATCTAGAGATTATACTTAAAGAAGGTTATTCTAATGATGCTGTTGTATACGTACTCAAGAAGCACGGAAATCATGGAGTGGGAGGCTAGCAATGAGAAGTATGATTTCTAGCAGAAACGAACCATTTGCGTTCTTCTGCAAATGAGACCTAGCTTGCATTGAGAAGAACACGTACTTCAAATTTCAGCCCAATCGAATACCGGAGTGAAAAGTTATGCCTTCTCAAACTTATGCACTGATGAGAGCATAGAATGAATGAACTCGCCCTTTTGTGGTAAAACGATTACCACAAAAGGGCTAGTTCATTCATTCTCGGTAGGATTAGCACTGAACTTTGAGTGAGCATAACTTTTGTCTCTGACGTTCGATTGAGCTGAAAATTGAAATACGTACTCTTGTCAACATATGCAAGGTCTCATTTGCAGAAGAACGTAATTGAATTGTTCTTACTGGAAATCATTATTCTCATTGATAGCCTCCCACTCCATGGTTCCAGTGCTTCTTGACGTACTTAAACAAAGCTTCATTGTGATCTCAATATTTTCGCCATTGCATTTGAATTAGCAGGCTTCTAAAACTAAAATCAAAACTAGCAAAATACATAACTTTGTTTTTTTCTAGATTTTTTTTACTTGGAAGGAGTTAACTCATACATTTTATGTTGCCTTCAGAAATGTTCCTAGAAAATTAATAACTTTTGACTCCGACTTTTCGTTGAGTTGAAATTTGAATTGTATTTTTTTAGATTCTTTCTGACAAGTACACTATTTTAAATATGGTAAAATCAATTTTCATGTCCACACATCCCTTGAGTCAATTTTTTTTTTCTTCATATTATGGATAGCACATTGCTTGTCTTCAAGTTCAATCGTAATGAGCTAAGTATCCTAGAGCTTGATCTTGTCGTCTTTTTACTTCAGCCATCTTGGAAATAAAAACTCAAGAACTAAAATTTCCGTTCACCATTCATCAAACTTCACAACAATAGTTTTGAGCGTCTTTGAGTCACTTCCTCTTAAGATTTTGTCCATCAAAATTTTGTCCAATTACCGGCGATGTAACAGTTATTATGTAACAGAAGGAAAACCAACGTCAGCAATCGTCCCATTGAGAAGTGACGTGCTTCCCATGTGCCTCTCGTCTCTTATCTTTTTTCGCCCTGGATAACAAAGACATCATCGTTCGTCTCTGAGGGATGTTGGTTGCTATACCAGTGCTCTCCGCTTCATAGGGTGTTGTTACCAATCCACCTCGGTCACCTTTAGAGCACAAAATAAGTACCAAAACATCATGGTCATGATGTAATCATGAAGCCACATGAAATACAATTTGTGAGGTCAGGGAAAAATCACCCAAATGCAACCTTTACTCAAATTGGATAGCCAAGAAGTTTGAAGACATGAATTTGGCATTATGTGAGGGGAAAGAAAAATCCATTCCACACGTCTGAATAAAGGAATGATTAATTTAAAATGGCAAATTTTGACCTTTTGCGTAACCAACCTTGAGAAGAATTATGATATTGAGAATCACAACTTCAGAATCACATGCTTCGAATATTCTAATGTGACAAAAATTATAAATATGCAATGCAGATGTCTACTTCAATGATTAACCTTAATCTGCTCAAATGTTATCAAATTTAGGTGGAATATTGAATAAAAACGAATATAAAATGGTTATAAGACGAAAACAGAGTGATCTCAATGAAAAGTGTGTAGAGAGGTCGAAGGTTTGATTCTTTTCCCTGCATTTCTCAAACTTTTGTGTAAGGTTGGTCTCGTGGGATCATTTCGTCAATCAAATATTATCGATTTTCAGACTTTTTTAGCGACACTTCAAAATAGCATTTTCTATCAAAATCCTTTATCATGGATTCCTCAATCTCCAATTCCTGCCACAAATGGTAGAATTTGCAATTACATAAAAACTTTGGTTTTCTCAACATCTTACTAATGTAAAGATAATTAGGGACGGGCAAAAAGCGTAAATAAAAAGAAGCTTCTAGTTAACACAAATCATACAAAAAAACAACACAAAATCGCAAAAAAAAGTACAGAAAAGGTCAATAACGCAAATCAAGTAAAAAACCAGAAATGTCTCATCTGTGAAGCCTCAGATAACTTTTTGGCTTCTGCTTGCTATTTTTCAAGGTTGAAGAGCAGAATTGCAGATATTTGTTAGATAGTTAATCAATACTTTGCTAGCTATACTTGCATATGCTAGAAATCTAAAATATGCCAAAATATATTTCAGTTGTTGTTCAAAAAAATTTTTGGGTTTTGATTATGAATAAGGATTCATTCTATTGAACAAAAATTGGCCAAAATTGCACAAAACCCGGCAAAAAATGCACTGAAAATTGCACAAAACCTCCATTCTAGGAAAACCCTTTTTGAATGTTCTTAAATGGGGCTTGCAAAGTTTATTTGCTCTTACATCTGAACAATGAAGTGTTCCATTGAATTCTGAGAAACAAACTACATACAGGGATGGGGACCTGAATCTGGGCTATTTTTAAAAGCCGATAGTTCCGAAAGTACAAGTCCAATTGGGGGTTGCATTGCTTACTTGGAATTGTTGAAATGTAAATATTCGATTGCATGATATCAAATCATCGTAAGATCAATTAATAACATGGAAGAGTGAAAAAGGTTTGCCATTGTTGAAATGGCTCAAGCGGGCAACAAACCTGTCGCCATCATGAAGGCTCTTGGCTACCCAAAGTCAACTGTCTATAACGTGCACAACCATTGGAAATATGGAAAAGGGCCTGAATGTTTGTCTCACACATCAAGAAGCAACAAAATTTGCTCTTCCAGGTTCCTGAAACAGAGCATCGGTACCTCCCCCACCCCATCCCCCATGACTGTCTTTGCCAAGAAGAGAAATTTGAGCCAAAGGACAATCAGAAGGGCCATAAAAGAAGACTTAAAGTTGAAAAGCTTCAAGCTGTCCAAGCATCACACCTTAACGACGTCATTGAAGGAGAAAAGGGTACAAAACTGGAGGAAGATTCTGAATAACATGAAGTCCAATGGAAGACAAATCATCTTCTTTAATGATGAAAAGATGTGGACAATGGACAGGTCTTTCAACAGCCAGAACGACAGTTTCATTACCAGCAAGAAGTCTGATGTTCCTCCCGTCCAGACAACCAAGTTTCCTGCCTCCATCATGACCTTAGGCGTGATTGGGAGCAATGGCGCCGTGATGCCACCCCACTTCTTTGCGCCAAAGGAAAGATTGGGCACCGCTGACAATTACTGTGAGGTCCAAGAGTCTGTTGTCATTCCGTGGATGAAGGCCCAGGCTGCCAGAAAGAACTTCGTGTTCCAACAGGATTCTACCCCAGCCCACAAAGCCAAGAAGACCGTCAATGTCCTCAAGGCAAATTTCATCAAGTTTTGGGATGCCAGCACTTGGCCCTCTAACTTGCCTGACTTGAACCCATTGGACTTCTACTTCTAGGGTAAGTTAGAGAGGGGGGTATGGAGCCACCAGCCACCAAAACATGAATACCCTCAATGCCGCCATCAAGAAGAACTGGATCAAGATTCCGGCCGCTGATGTCATCAAGGCTTGCCATGCCTTTAGGCTCACAATTGAGTGCATGACAGTTGCTGATGGAGGTCATATAGAATAATTGTTCAGTTCAAATATATGCCTTGAATTCCTAATCAGTTACTTGATGCTCTGCATGGTCTTATTGCTGTTAAATATGACGCTAAACAAATTCCGGATTTAGGTGCCCATCGCTGTATGAACAAAGGTGGATGGGTGCTTGTTTGTAACAAAACTGTATATTTGTCACATCCAAAAAGTGACCCTCTTATTGAACACTTCGGGCCAGGGGTGCCATCAAGATCAAGCAAAGGGTTTTTACAATATTTTTGCAATGGACCAATGGCATTGGTGGCAGTCCTAAAAGATTAAACAGATTGAAATCAAATTGAATCCATCGCTAGTATCAACTTAAGGCAAGTTTCAATGACTCTGTGAAAAGTGTTAACTCCAAGATAACTCGCATTGCACTTTCCAATGTGCTGCCATCAAACTGCATTCAGAAATATTTATCATTATTTAGTGTAAGGACTACAAAAGCCCATAAAGTTGTTGTCTGCTTCCCTATAGACTGAAATCTTTGGCACTATTTTAGCCAGATTGAATAATTGTTGTACTCAAAACCTGTTTTAGCTCAAATGAAGGAAGTTTCTGGCGGGAATCTCGGGAAAATGCATGAAAATCAAAAAAATTGCCAATAATTGACCATAACTTAAAAAATTGCAAAAATTCGAAATAAACGGGAAAATTGCAAAAAGTTGCATTTACTATAAAATGACATCCCAAATTATGAAGAAGGAAGAAGAAATAACTGACCATTTAAAATACAATCAAAGCTGGATACAAAAATACTCGATTTTAAGATAACTTAAGTTTATTTTTTTCATAAAAAAATATTTGAAAATAAGGAGATATTTTGCAAATGATGAAAAATATTTTTATGTTCAGATACAGGGTTTGTTTTGTACCCGTTTTTTAATCCAGAATAATTAAGTAAAATCATTTCAAAAGCAGGTGTCTGATATCCCTCACAGTTCTCAGGGACTGAGCATATTAAAAATTCTCACAATTGTCCTTTTCCATGCGGATAAGCATGAGGATGATATGTATGCCTTTTCTAAGGTTTCGATAATAAATATTTTCCTGTTCCATTTATTTTTTAACACTTGACAGTCAATTGACCAGGCTTGCCTCACATCAAATTTCAGTTGTAATGTTGTTTTTTTAATGAATACTTCATTCCAAAGTGGCGGCAGATTTAAATGATGTGCCCTAGTTAGTTGTATCTCAAAATAAGAGAAGGCCATTTTTCATTAAGATTTCTACCATACTTGTTCTTGTTCTATAGCTTGCCTGAAAGTATGTGATGAGTGCTCATTTAGTTATGAAATCTGAAGAACTCAAATCCTGCCTAAAAAGATCGCATATTTTTAACAATTTGAATAAGTTAAGCTCAATTCGCAAGAAAGCTCAAATAAAGACGTAAAGTGCAATAAGGCAAAAAAGAGTATATATTACAGAACAGACGCTCCACATAGAGGAGGCGCAAGACAACGAGGCACAAAATCAACACCCTTTTTCTCACTTTGCTTGTCCCATTATCCTGAATTTTGTCTTTCCATTAGCAAAGAAGCACTGGAATCATGGAGTGGGAGGCTAGCAATGAGAATAATGATTTCCAGTAAGAACAATTCAATTACGTTCTTCTGCAAATGAGACCTTGCATATGTTGACAAGAATGCGTATTTCTATTTTCAGCTCAATCGAACGTCGGAGACAAAAGTTAGGCTCGCTCAAAGTTCATTGCTAATCCTACAAAGAATGAATGAACTTTTGTGGTAATCGTTTTACCACAAAAGGGCGAGTTCATTCATTCTATGCTCTCTTCAGTACCAAGTTTGAGAAGGCATAACTTTTCACTCCGGCATTCGATTGGGCTGAAATTTGAAATACGTGTTCTTCTCAATGCAAGCCAGGTCTTATTGCAGAAGAACGAACTTGTTCGTTTCTGCTGGAAATAATAATTTTTATTGCTACGCTCCCACTCCATGATTTCCTTGCATCTTGCATGAGCGAATGAACAATGTTGGTTGTCCATGTCATGATGTGCAGGTGGGAAGTTTTGGTGTCGAGGTCAAAAATGTCCGGTGTCGCCAATCCCTTCCTAGAGGGATGTCCAAGCGTGTCGCCCAAAGCGTGGGACACCAATCTGTCTAAATAATATTCTAAGATTCTGAAAATATTCTTAGTCATTTTCCACTTAAGTTATCATGCATATCGACGGTTATTATGGAATTACATTTTGATTCCAAAGACTCGACAAAGTCGGGAACGAATCTGTTGCTAATGACTCTTTTCCAGCCCTAAAGATGACTCACCCAGCCTTCTCCAGCCGGCATCAAAACTTTCAGGGTAACTTCAGGCCCGCCTTTTAGTTAAGGTCATTTAACGAAGTAAATTAAGCTTAAAAGATCAAGCAATGGCTTTGAAAAATATTCATTTGATTTTTCGAGTAGAAAGAGGTTGATATTGATGGCAAGTGAATATTTTGAAGAGTGTCTTTCACATCAGAACACATGGCTTTCGTCACCTTTAGTTCAGCTGCGGAATGTTCCAGAAGACAAAACTCCAGTCCAGCTGGATAGAATTCTTTTGTGGCACAGGGATGTCATTTTGGGAGAGTCGAAGCCAAGATAATCAAAACCAGTTCTCGACAGAATTTGTGTGTTTTTGCCAGTCTTGGAATGAAGAAACTACCATGGTTCCCTCGCATTTTTTAAAATCTATTTTGATGTTTGTCAAAAACTTGAAAAATCAAGTATTTGTCAAAGTTCAAAATTCTGACTGATCATGCCCAAGACCTCTAAAATGCTTATAATTACCTAAAGACAAGCATTTTTCATATTTATTGCATTTTGCTCCATTGGGGCTTAATCCCATAGTCTGGCAATGATTTGCTCTTCAAGTCCAAATAAAAAAGAGCAAAGATTTTTTTACGTAATCAAAAATTATTATTAAAACAAGTTCAACTATGCCTGATTGTTAATCAATAAATTAAAACAGATTTCAAACAGCTGATTGAAAAAATAAATGAAAACAGAATACATTTGGAAATTTCAAAAAAATCCTACCTTCATAAACTTATCTTTGGCATTATTTTTGCTCTATCCCCATGGCTTTGTGGATACATTTTTGCAAACTGAAGTATCGGAAGTATCATATCAAAGCGCATTGTAAAACGTGCTTCTGAAAGCAAAAAAAAAACTTTATATAACCTCATGTTACAAACATCTTCTGTTTTTTTTTTTGTTCTAAATGATGTGGAGATCAATTCAAACCGTTGATCTAAATCTTGAATTTCATCTTGGCTTCGTTCCCCCTCATTTTGTACTTGCGATGGATTAAGCATCATTATGGTCAAAGAAGCATTATAAAATGTGAAAATGGTGAAGATGTTCACCCCAAACACTGCATGAAAAATTGTCATAAGGTAAAATTGGGAATTCCCTTTTACTACATACAAGTCAGATAATGACTTGTCATAATACGTAAACCCACACGAGACTGGAAAAACGCATGTCAGTTGTCCCTCGTTTTGCAAAAAAAAGCGTCGGCATGGGCATACATTCATTAAGAGACAAAATTCAAGACCATTCAAAAAATGTTCATCAAACTCCTTATTATAATGCTTCAGCTTCATCAACCAGGCATTCAGTGACGCACCGCAACTTCTCTTCCTGGCACTTTCATCAACTTTCCATCTCGGCAACACTGCCTACAACAGCGTGAGTTTGATCGTACGAACGAACGAAAGTGATCCAACAAAATCTTTGTGGATTCCACCTGGTTCGCGAATCCGCAAATATCTCTTGCATCCGTTGATTGTCGATCATGGCGGCCAATTCCATCGGAAGCTTGGCCTTCGACGAGTTCGGTCGTCCGTTTCTCATCCTCCGCGATCAAGGCAATCAAAACCGATTAACCGGCAAAGATGCCATCAAAGTAAGGAGGCACAAATCCACCTAAATCCGTTCCATCTCCATGTCTAATCCTCTTTTTAGAGTCACATCATGGCCGCTCGCTCGATTTCGTCCACGTTGCGCACTTCGTTGGGTCCCAAGGGTCTGGACAAGCTCATGGTGAGCTCGGACAACGATATCACCATCACCAATGACGGCGCCACCATTCTGAAAATGATGGACGTGGATCACGAGGTGGCCAAATTGATGGTTCAGTTGTCGCAATCGCAGGATGATGAGATTGGCGATGGCACCACGGGCGTGGTGGTTTTATGCGGGGCTCTGTTGGAACAGGCTGAATCGTTGATCGATCGGGGCATCCACCCCATTCGGATCGCCGATGGCTTCGAATTGGCGGCCAAATGCGCCGTCGAACATTTGGACGCCGTGGCCGATAAGTTTGAGGTGGACCCTAAGAATCCGGAGAACCTCATTGAAACGGCCATGACCACGTTGGGTTCCAAAATTATCAATAAATGTCACCGACAGATGGCCGAAATTGCCGTCCACGCCATTTTGTCGGTGGCCGATATTGAGCGGAGGGATGTTAATTTTGAGCTGATCAAGGTGGAGGCCAAAGTGGGCGGTCGTATGGAGGACTCGATGTTGGTCAAGGGCGTCATTGTGGACAAAGACTTTTCGCATCCGCAAATGCCTAAGGTGAGCTAGGTTTGATTATTTCGTCAGACTAGGTTTTTTATCGCTGATTGAACGCGTTGCAAAATTAGTCAACACAAACACGACAATTTGCCCCGTTTAAGTGATGAATAATTTTGTGACTCATCTTGTAACGTCCAGGCAAATGTCAATATTATTTACTCATGTAGTTGAACCTTGGCTAGTTCAAAACTTAAAATACCGACCCATTTCTGCGAGGCAAAAATGCCCCTTTTTCCAAACTACATCCGGATTTCTCCGGGTCTGTTTTGAAAATCCTCAATTTTCAAACCTTTTTTAACTTAAAAAACGCCCGTACCCCTAGCACGTTGATTCCTCTTAATTTTTTAATCGACTTCAAAAATAGTGTTTGTAACATTGAATTAAAGTTTCTGACAAAGAGAGAGAGGGCATGATTGAATTCTTCGGATCTCGGTCAATGAGATACCGTAGCCAGACCCATGCCAGAGAAAACTACCAAAATGGTTGGGACCCGGGCCAATTCCACGGCCCGGTCATCCACCATTGTGGCGAACAAATCGATTCTTAAGGAGCTGTAATCTAAACTATCTTTTACATAACACAATCTTTCGGTTTGTTCCCTGTTAATAACAATACTCATCTCTTCTCTAATAGCAACTCAAAGATGTCAAGTTGGCAATCCTGACTTGTCCATTTGAACCTCCCAAACCTAAGACCAAGCACAAGTTGGACGTGACCTCGGTTGAGGATTATCGTCTCCTCCGCAAATACGAATTGGAGAAGTTCGACGAGATGGTCAAACAGGTCAAAGACGCCGGAGCCACTCTGGCCATTTGTCAATGGGGCTTTGATGACGAAGCCAATCATCTGTTGCTTCAACGCAATCTCCCCGCTGTCCGATGGGTGGGTGGGCCTGAAATAGAGGTAAGTTTCAAGATGCCAATGCACACAAAATTTCGAAGAGGTTGAAGTGAGCTCAGGAGGAAATGCCTAGTAAAATTCTCTCGCAACCTAGTCAAGTTTTCTAATTTATCACTTATTTCAGTTGATCGCCATCGCAACTGGAGGTCGCATTGTACCTAGGTTCCAAGAACTGACAGCGGATAAGCTCGGCAAAGCCGGAATTGTCCGTGAAATGACCTTTGGCACCACCAAGGACCGCATGCTTGTCATCGAGGAATGCCAGAACTCCAAGGCCGTCACAATCTTCCTCCGCGGAGGCACTCAAATGGTAATTTCACACATTTAACCAGAAATAACAACTCAACATCACCGAAACATGATGTGCACTATCCTATCTGTCAATCCAATGACCAAAACACTATGATTTTACCTTTGATTCTGAACCAGAACTCTCGGATAAGACCTAATAACTTCTATCAAAAGACCCTTCAGCTTAATCTTCCATTATTTTTAGATCATTGATGAAGCCAAACGAAGCATGCACGACGCGTTGTGTGTGGTCCGAAATCTGGTGCGCGATAGTAGAGTGGTTTATGGTGGAGGAGCTTCCGAGATCTCATGTGCCTTGGCTGTGGGTAAAGAAGCCGACAAGGTATGTTGTTTAAAATAACATTTGTTTATCCCAGTCCTATTCAGATGATGATCAATCATATTTAATCTGTCAATCCAATGAACACCGTGATTATTAAATGTTCTGAAGCCAACCAACCCTTTCCAAGAACCCAATCAATGCCCAAACACTGCAATCCAAATTCAATCCTTGTTGCGTTTTCGTTTCAGATCAAGACCATTGAGCAGTATGCTTTCCGAGCTTTCGCCGATGCCTTGGAAATGATTCCGATGGCTTTGGCTGAGAACTCGGGTCTGGATCCAATCCGAACCATCACCGAGATCAAAGCTCAACAAGTGGCAGAGAAAAACCCGGCTTTGGGCGTGGACTGCATGGGGGCGGGCAGTAACGGTAAGATTTTGCATTTTTTGTTGTTGAAGAAATAACTTGAATTTCAGCACGCTTGTTCATAGCGGGAATGGTCAAATTGACAAATATGGGTTTTATAAATGTTTGATTTTTTCTTTATTATTATTTCAGATATGAGAAAGGCTCATGTTTTGGAGACTTTGCACAGTAAGAAGTCTCAGATCTTGTTGGCCACTCAACTCGTGAAGATGATCTTGAAGATTGACGACATCCGTTCACCTGGAGATAACTAACGCGTTCACCCACCCACCTTATTTACTCTCACACTAATCCAAGCCACGCCCTCCCCAGCGTTGTTTTTTATGTTGATCTATTCATTCTATTCATGCGCCTTCACCACCACTGTGACAAAAACACCTACAGATCTAAATCATGAAGAACTTTTCTAATCGTAATAAATGCTCTAATGCTTTAAAGAACAATGAAGTCCTTATTCATTAACAGTAGAGCGGTTTCAAATATAAACAGTTGAGTCAGTACTCAAAACTGCCTAAACCTAAAAACTCTTAGTGTCCCGTCACTGATAACTAAGGCTCGCATGAAGTTACTTTCTGGCCCAAATTTTCAGTGTTTTAGCCCTGGAGTTACCATATTTTTTGTGCAAAGCACTCAATTTGTGCAATTCGAGAAAGTTGATAAAAAGCTGCTTTTTTCTGGCCTAGCGTTGTCACCTTTATCAATAAAATGTCAAATTTGCTCATTTCGCCGCTTTTGCACTTGAACAATCAAAATACTCGTGTCTCTTTTACTTACTCGTTCTCCTCTCTAAAAAAAACTGATGAAACCTCGAGGTAGAATCTTTGACCAACTCAAGGACATCTTAATTCTTCGTTGAGTCATCTATTTCCGTCATATCTCGATGTAATTTGTGATAAATTGCCAAGTATTTCCAAAAATAAAACAACAAATTCTTACTTATTTTCGGTCACTCTTTGATTTAAATAAAACAATGACACCAACGGTAATCAAAAAGTGGTAAAAACTTTAATTCAAAAACAAAGGGATGGACCATAAATATTGGTAAACTTATCAAGCACATTATTTCAAAAGGGACCATTTCAGTTGCTCTTTGGCCGATTGGAACACCTGGAAAGAAAACGATAAATATCATTGAACACACGAGGCATGAAATAGCTCGGGGATACTCAATTCCTTCCTTCTCGCCCCAAAATCCAGAAGAAAAAAAGATCACAAAATATTACAAAAGGAACACGGAACCTTATCCAAAACAGTAAGCCCAATTGAACCCGTTACAAGTCTGCCAAACTAAAAATCCCGTCCAATTTCACACTTACGGCTGATGTGGCCGCCATCTTGGCCCCAATCTTGGCTTGAACCTTGACAAATAAAGAATTACCGAAGGCTTTAGGTGAATGCCCAAAGTTAAATGCGGACAACACCAGAACTAATGTGACGTAAAACTCGTCCAAGGGCTCAGAACTCAGAACTCGACCTTTATTGTAAAAGGGAAAAAAATGCTCTTTGCGAGTCGGAAAAATATGCTCTTGTTTAAAATTAACAACTTGTTAAAATTATTAGTGTGCAATTTTGATATATGTGAGTAGCCTGTTGTTCATTATGAACTATTGCTATGAAAAATCATCAAACTAAAACCTTCCACGAATCTCGAGTGTGTATGACTAGTTTTAGTCAGAATTCTGCACCCAAAGTGAAAAATGATCAAGGGGCCTGAAAAAAATAAATTCTTGACTAGAACTTTTAAATCATATTTTAACCCTTGCAACTCGCTCAAAACCAATCATTTTTACTGAAAACTCTGACACAAGACATTACATTTGATAATCAAAGGTACTTTATGGTCTTTTATGGTCGGAACTCAGATTTAATCACTTCAAAAAGATGCTGGAAAGCTAGTAATCTCTCTACTGTTTCGAAAAAGATCAGCTTGCCTGTTGGCAAATTAAGCTGAATTGGCTGCTTGCCCTAAAATGCTGGCAATGACAAATATTATAAAACTTGAAGAATGTCCACTTTTCCGGGGGGGTTCGTGGACTAAATCCATATCGCAGTTTCTTTCTTAGAAATACGGCATTAAATCTTAAATGGTTAATGCAATGAAACAGTTGTTTTTTTAAATTGACTCTGAAAGAAGTGCAATTATAAAGCTCGAGTTATTCTCAATAAGTGATGGACCGAGAGCACTTTCGGCTGAAATTACGGCCAAAATTTCGGTTTCGTTTTCGGTTATGTCCGATTTTCCGGAACCGAAAGCAGACATGCACTTTAAAAGATGGGAGTTTGGCAACAAAAGTGAAAATGGTGTGGTCTAAAAACCTCGGAAATTTAAGTTTTTTTTTTTCAAAAACTGCGACTTCCCAACATAGAACACATAAGCAATTGAAAATTTTAAGGTGAATTTTGCATTTATAAAATTTAGTAGTCAGCTGCTTGTGGTTTCAGTTTCGGTTAAGCCCTCTTTCGGCTAAAAATTTCGGTTTCGGTTATGAGCCCTTTTCCATCACTATTCACAATCTAACTTGCTAAAGACACAAAAATGGTTATACTTTTCCGACCCCCATCAAGTATCAAAAAAAGTAGGTATTCTTATGCTCATTTCGTCACATTGGTTTCGGTGTGACCTATACTTTGTTGCCAAAGAGATATCCAAATACTCTAACGTTCTTAAAAAAAAAACTTTCCATCCACACATACCTGAGCCACCGTCTGCTCTCCCAAGGGAATGTCATCTGTGCGGAGTGCCACTCGGGACACCACGGCATTGGGATCGGACTCCAGGATGATCCCACCATCACAGATCTCGTCTAAAGCCAACATGATGATATCTAGATTGTCGAACAGGGCGCGTTTCTCGACATTCTTGCGCAAGATCTGACTCACAGAGTCATACACGCAGTTCAACACCGACATCAACAATAACTATGAAAAACAAAACGGAAGCTTTTTTGGGATATTTGCTATCATTTCAGTTGTGACTCGTTTTTTAAGCCGGCCAAGGCTTAAATTGCAAATTTCCGGACAACTTTTCATATCTTAGTAGCATGTAATTGGATTAATTTTCTGATAATTCAGACAATAAATAGCAAAAATTGGGTGGTCAAATGGACCAGTAGGTCAGTTACTTCTAAATCATTTGATGCGGGATCAATGTTAATTCTTGCAGGCCCGGTGTTACACATTTGCAACACTGCTTCTTGGATGGAAAAGAGGAACCTAAGCATTCTATGAATGACCACCTCTGCACATATTTCACTTATCTAGAGCCCTGTGAACCGTTCTGAATCCAACCATCAGCTTGAAAATGTAATATAAGGTGACCGATACTGAAAACGTAACATCTTGCTTTTGCTCTCGTTTGGGTCTCGGTTTGGGTTAAATTATGTCAACAACAAATTATTCAAGGAGGGAAAGCAAACCAATCATCAACTTATTCCAAAGTTTTAAGATTCATTTGTCTTGTTTTTGAACAATAAGTCCAAAATGTAAAGCTGAAAGAATAACCCAAAGTTTTCAGGAGACTCATGAAAAATCTCGTTCTTTCTTGAAAGAACCCTCAAACTTTATCAACATGGCCCATTTACCTCTTTCATCGTTAAACTTGATCCAAGCCTGACTCAACCAGCGTTCTCTAAACACTCTGTTTTTTATTCCTTCGAAATAAATCTCTTTTTTTGTTACATCAGTCAAGATGACCTCACCCAAAAACCCTTTAAAAATACGGCTTGGGTCTGCTCAGTACCACGAAAAATGGAATGAATTGAAAATTTGAAACATGAACATCTCTGTCATAAGAATGAATGCAGAGTAAGTTGGTTTCTCACCTCATTTTCATGAACGGATCCCATGACATAGAAGAACAAGTCCACATTGGATCGATATAAGCACGTGAGGCCATCCAACATGATGATTTCGCCATTGGCCTTGGCCGTTTTGGCAAAAAGGCTCTTCTCAAAGGCCTTTTGCTCCTTCATCCCGGGAAACACGTCCGCATCGAAATAATTGGCCAAAATCCGACGACCGTCATTGTCCAAAATAGCGATCCCTTTGATGGCGTATAAAGAAGGAGCCTGAAAAAGGAACGAGCAACGATCGGTCAAGCCCAACATGAGCCATTTCCACCGATTTGAACTCACCAAAAGCATGCCGTCCATGATGAAATTGAGATCCCAAGAGCGATGAAAGCAACGCAATGTAGAGCGATGAAATTTTTGAGTTGACGTGGTCAATAACACAAGAACACGGCTAAGATGAGTGAGGGTCATGAGGAAATCATTGTAGGGGAATGGCCGTGGCAAGGCTAGCAGGGCTGTTAGGGCTGGCTGGCGGGCTAGTTAGGAGTCTTCATGGGTGGGATTCTTGGGTTGAAATGGATTCTTTTAAAGAAAGCATATTAGGAAACATTTGTTAAACGTGTTAACCGGAACAAAGTATGAACTTATTGTCATTAAGTTCTTAATGACAGTAAGGGGTTGGTCTTTAAAAAAAAACATCTAAAGTTAGACATTTAGACCAGAGCAAGTCAAGAAACATTTTGGAAAGAGTGCATTTCAGGGACACTCCTGTAATTAACAATAACGTTAAACTACCTCCTTCCCCTCAAAAAACAGAGCTAAAGAGGCCTCCCAACCCCCCAATCACAAACTGGATTGTGATTTGTGCTTTTGTTTTTCAAAAAACCCCAAACAAGAAAAAACTTAACTTTGTAATGCCCAATCCCACCAGGGGGAGTACGTTGATTTAAGGCTTGCTTGGGCCGCCACCCGGCTGTCTACAGGTATGCAGCAAAATTCTTAACAACTGTTAAGCTGATTTTTTGGGTGCGTCGTTGCCTGCCTTGCACTCACTTACTACTGATGTGTTTCGAGTTGGATTTTTGGCCGAGTTTTGCCACTTTGGATTTTAAGGTCAAAAAGTTGACCCCCAACTAATCTTCTCAACTAGAGACCCCATATAATATGGCAGCACTGCCAACTCGAAATCCAAAAGTATAACTACTGATGGAACTCGAAATCGAACTAGTTCGAGTGATGCCAAATTGGTCCCTGTTTAGGTCTTTTTAAAAACGTTCAAAACAACCTTCCCTAATCGACAATGATAAACTTCCGAGTAAAAAATGGCAGCACTCCCGGTTCGAAACACATCACTATCACTTACGCGACAATTGTAGTACATTGCGCCCTCTGGCGAAATGTAATTGTAAACCTGAGTTTGTCGCTTCCGTTGTGCCGAGCTTGCAAAAGCTTTTCATTTTCCCCCTAAAAATGTTTTTTTTTTAATTTCTAGATGTTAGCAGTCACTAAAACATGGAAATCTTCAATCAGATGTTATTTTGGCCTCTTTTTGCACAAACCAAAACTCCCTGTTTTGGTCAAACACCAAGAAGCTGAGAAGAATGCCAATCTTGTTTTCTCATGGTATCTCCAGCATGGTCTTCAGGGCTCATCCGGATCCATAAAAGCTCCTTTAGGGGCCATTTCAATCACAATTGGGATTACATTACGCCCCAATCTATCTGGCTAAACTCCTTTTCTCATACTGACGCAAACATTAACCACCACCACCCACCAATAACCCCTCATCCTCCCTTTTCAGCCCCGATTTGGCTCTGAATTTCATCCCTGAAGCAGCTTCATATTTACGGCTTTTTTGCGGCCAATCGCCAATCTGGGCCGGTGGGCAGAATTTCCCCAGCTACACCCATTCCACAGATTGGGCCGAGGGCGGAAATGCCACAAAATCAATGCGGCTGGCGTTGCAAGGCCAGATTTTTTCTTCAGCTGAGTGTGAGACACATTCTGTAGGCAATCTGGGTATCACGCCTGGCACTCTCAAGGCTCCGTGAAGTGAGTAGAACACCATGGTGGGCGAGCCCGAAACCACCAATGGGTCAGGTGAGCCCGTGGAAGTGTGTCTATTGGACGACGATGAGCCCGTACAAGTCGATCCACCCGTATCTTCAACCGCCGTGGTCAACATGTCGCCACCGGTTGATTCCCAGGCCACACCGGTGGTGGCAGTGGTTCGAACCGCGATTCGACGATCCGGACCTGCTTCTCAAATGCGGGTTCGTCACGATGTTCCATTGTACATGAGCTGTTCTGATGAGCCGCTAGAAGAGGCCCAACTCAAAAATGCTCAACGGTTAGCCCGTGAATTCGGCGAGAGCATGAAGAAGTTAGAGAATCTGGCGGCTGCGGGTGCCCGCATCACGCCGCAAGACAACGGGCAGGTCGAATTCCGCATTACGACCACCACGACCGTGACCACTAATAACGTGACCACTTCTGGTCCGCGATTACCGCCGTTGCCGACCGTTCCGCTCAATTTACCGCGAGTGCCCGTGGGTGTGTTGCCCAATAGCGTTCGCAGTCCCATCACCAATCCGGCTAACGTGCCCACAGGGTTCCGCTATTTATTAGACCCACGTACGGGCCGAATTTTGGGGACCATCAACGCCTCGACCGCTATGGGCACCTCCACGGTGCTCACCTCTTTGCCCAATTCGGTCAGTCGTGCCCCTTTGCCGGTTCGAATGGCCGGCACTCGCATGATCATGTCGTCGCCTCGTTTACCCGGACCTCGAGTCTCCACGCCTCGTCTCACCGCTCCTCGATTGGCCGCCGGTAAATGAACCATCGATAATCCTTGCCACACAAATTGACTTTCATCATGATTTTTTTCTCTTAGCTCCCGCCGCTCCTCGACCCACTCCCGCGCCTGCACCGCGCGCGAGTTCGACCTATCGTGCCCGTCGACCCGTCCCCAACGCTGTGCCGGTTCGCGGCACTCCCGCGCCCGCGCCGCCGCCATCTTCGCGGGTTTCGCCCGCTCAACCGCCGGTGGTGGATTTGACGGAGTCGACGCCGTCGGCGGATGTGGCTCCGCCGCGGTCGGATCGGGCTAAGCAGCCGTTTCCGGCTTTGTCGGTCACGCCTAAGCCGCAAAAGGTGGTCACGAATCCTTCGGGCAAGCGATCGGAATTAGGTCAGTAATCGTTCTATTTTCGCTCAAAAAAGCTTCTTTTGAGGGTTATGTAATGAGCATTTTGCCATTAGAGAGAGGGAGAGATCATCTTTCACTTATTGACTCTTAGTATCATGGCTTTAAGTAACGAGATCGAAAGGTTTTTACCCAAAGAAGCGTATCAAACTTCTGAAATAAGAGCCGAGAAAAGTTAGTGCAAAACCATTTTTTGTTATTTTTACCATGAAATATGTAACCCAATCTGATTAAATCGTCCTTCAGTAGGAGCGTTTGTCTTAAATCGAGAAATATTCTTAGGTTATATCCAGGGAAGCTTTAAACTTGGTGTATATTTTGGTCTGGAAAAACTTGACTTACGTTGAAATTTCACTTGCGTCTGCCAAGCGCATAATGTGGACAGCAAAACAAAGTTGATTTGCGATGACCTAAAGCCATCTCTGCCCAAATGCAGTCTCATATGCCCCTATCTTTTACTTTTCATTATATATTTTCATTTTATCATCCATTCAAAATGCTGCTAACTTAACAAGAAGATAGATTTCGGGGTCTTCGATCAACAAAAGTGACCTCGATTAACCAAGTTCATGTTCCAATTTTAGACGTCAAAGTCAAGTCTCTGTTGGTTTACGCTCCCGCCAAGTTCACAGAGTGGCTCATCCAGATGGGATTGGTTCCTTCGGAGCAATATTGGACCACGCCCACGGGTCAGCCGATCAAGCTCAAATTGGGCATGTATTCGGACAACAAAAAGTTCCCCCATTCCGGTGGTTATGTCTGGATTTCGGAAAAGAATCTCACGTCCACCGCCCAACTTGTGTCAGTGTTTCGCGGATCCATCTTCGAGCTCACGTCCCAGCCACCCATGGTAGTCCTCAAACTCATCTACCATTGGTGTTGTCAAACCAATATTCAGAACGTGGTCCAATGGGTCAAAGTGGATCAGGCCACGGTGTACCAGTATTATCAAGCCCTTCGATGTGTGTGCACAGTGGCCGTTCATGACGAAGTGTCTGCATTGGGGGGACCGGGCAAATCCGTGGAAGTCGGTGTGATCTCTTTGGGCACCACCTCTGCCGATGGATGCAAACGAGAGGTAAGAAATAGGTTTAACCCTCGATTTTTGAGCTTGATTTAAAACTACATTGTACTCTGGAAACTAGGTCAAAGTGGAGGTTTTGGGCATTTTGGATCGTCACACGGGTCACATTCGATTGCGAGCCACGGAACCGGCCAAGAATGTGACTTTGGCCAGTCGATTCGCTCAGATCTTCAGGCCTTTGCCCATTTGGATCCATGCCAGCTCTCATATTGTGACGGATTTCTCCATTGATCGCAACCGGCTCAAAATGATGGGTTTTGCCACGGTCACTCAAAATGCGACCACTTCGCCCAAGCGAACCCAAACCAATAGCCAGATCATGGAGTACCTCAAGAAGGTCGTACCCAAAATGTTTCAAGTAAGGACTGTTTTTTTTTTATTCGAAAGGGTTTAGTCAAAAAGATATCAAAATTTTGCAATTTCAAGATGTAGGATATGGGCTTTGCATTAAAGAAATGAACAAAATAAACAGCTCTATGTAAATAAAATCTGCATTTTCAAGGGCTGATATTGCAATATGAACATTTCTTTAAGAAAGGAGAGAAAATAAAGCTTCGGACTCCATTTCAGTACTATTTTTTTTCGTTTCAAGTCTGTTTTTTTTTTTAGAATTAAAACTCCATTTTTATGTGCGAAATGCCTTGATACTCCCAAAAAATGTTTCTTTGTCCAAGAGTTTCAAAATGTTTGTTACTTCTCCCCTTACTAATGATGTTGACCTGATTTCCTTAGAACACTCTGTCTGTGTTGTCAACCAATACCATTCAACAGTTCTTGGATGAGCTCACGTTCCGCGAAGTGATGGCCCCGCATCCGTTGCTCAGCTTCGATAAGATGATCACCAAGATCTCAGAGGTCACGACCACGGCCAAGAACCACAAAACCACGTTTGCTGCCCGAATCAAGGAGATCACAGACGACCCTTTCCGGGATTGGCGAAGCTCTTCAATGCGACCACAAGTGAGTTAACTTTTGATCATAAGTAGGGCTGAATATTTTAGGTTAACTTTTTGGGCAAATTATGACATAATTAGGTTGCCAAAAATTACGTTTTAGGTTTTTTTTAGGTTGTATAGATAACACCTTTGCAGAGGCTATTCAGACCAAATATAGCCTTTTATTAATTGCTCTACAGCAGTTTACTTTTTACAAGAGTAAAAGCAGTGGAGCAGAGACAGAGGCAGTGAAAACTTAATTTGGCAGTGGTGGGAAAGTGGTAGAAATGGCAGTATAGAAAATTTTGTGGTAGAGAAATTTCTGAAGTGGCAGAATATGGCAAAAAGTGGAAGGGCAGGCAAAAAAATCGACCAAAAAACGATATCGAAAATTGTGGACCAAGAAAAAGAGATCAAAAAATTTTGACCTAAAAAACGAGATCTAAAATTTGAGCCCTAAAAACGAGATGAAATGATTAAAAACGAGAAAAATTCGGCTCAAAGGTGACAGAATGTGGCGTTATGTGACTTCAAAAATGGCAGCGAGCGCCTGTAATTGGCAGTATTTCAAACAAATTTTGGCAATGTCTGCCTGAAACCACCTGGTAACGCTGATTTGGCATGTTGATGGGATGAAAATCATTGTGGCTCCCACTCCTCTTCTCTCTTCCTTTGTTCTCGTGTTTTGTTTTTTTGAAGACACTGGGTTGAGGGACCTTATTGTGCAAATGACTTTAGGATAAGTAAAAAAAATAATATCAGGTTGAAAACTTAGTTTTAGGTAAAAATTGCCCTAAAAAGGCGAGAAAAAAGTAAATTTTTGACTGAAAACTTAATTTTAGGTAAAAATTGCCCGAATTAGGCGTTTTAGGTTAAAACCTAAGTTTTTATGTAAAACCTAAAATATTCAGCCCTAATCATAAGTTGACTATAGAGTCAGTTTCGAATTCGTTTTCGTTTTGTTGTTTGTTGTTGACTTGCTTAAACATGCAAAGAACAAGGTTTTATGTGTCATACGTACCATAGATTAGGTGATGTCGAAGAAAGTATTGAAAAAGGCGGAGAAAAGGTGCAAAAAATAGGATAGGACTCCTAAGGTTATGCAACTATGCAAAAACAAACCCTTATTTTGTAACACAAAGCATGGATGACTCAACTAAGGATATATTACAGAATACCACTTACGGCCTAGCTACTACAATGAAAATTGAACGGAACACTTACTGCACTGAAATAACCTCTCATTTTAGTACAATGTTAGGCCTTGAGCTGTATTTCTGTAGTTTGTCCTGAAGAATTAAGATGTCCTTGCCCTAAGCAACAGAGTTTTTTCCATGTGCCCACTTGTAACATTTTTGCTAATATTTTTAAACATTTTAGCGTTCTATTGTTTTCTACAGTATATAAATGTTGACACATATTTGCTTCTACAAAATCACAAAAGCACGTCTCTTCTAAGAAAAACTTTCTTTTAGACGAATGATCTCTGATATTATATTTTCTTCCAAAATGTCCTGTCCAAAAAAACACATCAGTCCTTGAGGCTAGAAAATCTTTCTCTTTTAGGCTAATCCTGCCGGGATTGATCTCGCCAAACCCTCCCCAATGGATCAACAACCCCCCAAGCGAACAACCCCTCTCAAGCATCCATCCATCACCCAATTGAACTCCAACGCAAGTGGAGCCAACAAACGAAAATCTTCCAATCCCTCCGATGAAATCGTGGCCGCCAAGAAGCCCAAATCCCTCAAGCCCGAAGTGGATCTGGAAAGCTTCTATTATGGCACCATCGAGGGCGAAAGTGAGATTCTCTCCGGCGAGTTCAAAGCCGACATGGTGTTCAAGTGTCATTTGTGCAAGAAGATCTACATGAACAACATCGAGTTCATGAAGCATCTGAGTTTGCACGTGGAAAGTGAACGAGCTGCAGCCGTGGATTTGGTGGATTTGTGCCAATGCAAGTACTGTTTCAAGGACTTTGATACGCCCTTCGGATTGCAGACCCATCTGGATCGGGTGCATTTCAATAAGGGCTTTGAGTTCGTGTGTCGGATCTGTGATCAGGGCTTTGAGTCGAAAGCATTGCTCTTGGGACACATGGAGGCCTTCCACGTGGGGTGTGAGTTGCCCTATGGATGTCACATTTGCGCCTATCGCAGCTCATTTCATCGGGATGTGATTGATCATTTCCAAGAGAGCCACGATCGCACGGACAAAATGCAGTGTCCGCGATGCTTGAAGACATTCACCTTGTGTAGTGACAAGGGTTATAGCTCGAATGTGGCGGTCACGTTTGTTCAGCATCTTCAAGAGCATCAGGATAAGAAGCTTGAGTGCAAAAAGTGCTGCTTGAGCTTCCTCAAGGATGGATCCATGAGGAAGCACGTGGAGCGTGATCACGCCTCCTATCGAAATTTTGAGAGTAAGTCCCACCCACCATCTCTGCATTGACATCACGTGTGTTTGGTTTTGCCTGACTCTGAATGGATAAATCTAACGGTAGTTAAAGAAGGCAAGGCGCTTGACTTTCTTTTTGAACAATCAAGACTGGATTTGAGAGTATTATCCGTAAAATGTAGCATTAATCCGAACTCGAATATCATTATCCCCTTTTTCACTTGACGACACTAGATATTGGCTCCAAAACCTTTTTACATCAGCATTTAGTCTTCATTCAGTCAACGTCTAAAATGTTATTTTACCAAGACCCATTCAAACACCTTATTTTTGTTTTTATCTAAGGCATCACATGGCTTTTATTGATGAGTAGGTCACAAGGGAGAAACGTTATAAATGTCCATGCAATCTAGTCGATCATTCCTTTCACTTTGTTGCATTTTAATATTACTCCTCTGTTTGTCCAAGTCTTCTTTTCAATTCTCATCCTTGACCCTTTACACACTACAGCCAAAGCAAGAGCTGTACATGTAGAAATTGATTTTCAACTTTTAGTAACTGAATTCACGAATGCCTATATCATGGCTTTATTTCTATATTTTATGTCCAGATTTGGAGCGTTACACGTACATGGGCAATGAGACGCCTTTGCGAGTGCCCAAACCGGTTGAGCGAAATGTGCGGATAGCCGTTCGCAAACCCGCTTGGATCAAGAGTGTTCAACAACAAACCGCATTTGCCGGCCAAAACCTCGAGGACCTGATTATGTACGACGTGGACTCCGAGAATTGTAGTGAATGCGGGCTCAAGCTCGTTCAAAAATCGCATTTCACGTAAGTGATAACTTTCCCATAGCCTAAAATAAAGGGCAAATTGATGATTTCACTTGTCTCTTTTTTTTCTAGGGCGTATTTATGTTGCACGAAATGCCGTTTTTCCACGTGTTGCGCCAAATCAATGAGCGCTCATGTCGAGATTTTCCATAAAACCTCGGACAAACCCGTTTTCGCCTTGGGTTTACCTTCCATTCAAAGCACAGACATGTACTGTTGTTGCGGCTTTAAAACACCCTCTGGCAATAAAATGGGTAAGTTTCGAAAACCCTAGTTCTACGACAGAAATCTTATGTTATGATTAACGGAATGTTATGCTTTATTCCAGCCAAACATCTGGCCTTAAATGGTTGTTTGTCCGCTTATCCATCTCGTGAAGTGGCCAAAAAATCTCGCAAAGGTCGATCATCATCCTCTTCTTCGTCCTTCTCTTTGTCCTTGACCCCGGTCAATAAAGCGACCATCTCGGATATTGACGACGATGATGATAAAATTGAGTCGTATGACCCCAACGAAGTCATGGCCAAAGCTTATATGAAGTCCACAGAGTCCAAGGAAGAGAAGAAACCTCCTGGTCAAGAAGGTCCCTTGGCCTTTTTGGGACTCCAAAGGAAATCCTCAGTGGACAATAACGACAATGACGCCAGAGATTCTCCCTCCAAAATGGATGTCGACTCAATAAGTTTATCCAATAACTTGGAGCAGAAAGAAGCCCAGGATAAACCTTCGCCATTTGATGAGCTTCTGACAGAAAAACAACCCGAATCCAGTCGTGAAGAAGATTCCAATCCTGCCACCGAATCAAAAGAGACTCCTGAAGAAGAAGAGACCAATCCTCTTCATGACTCCGATCATCCAACGTTTGATGAAGACTCATTTGCCATCGAACCTCGCACTCTCAATGGAGTGAATGATGCTCAAGGTGACAATGATGGTGATGAAAACACCCGAGGGTCGTTCAATGAGGATTCCAATACGAGCTTGAGAACGCCCAATCCTCCTTTGGAAGACCTCGATTCCAACACGTTTGATGATCTGAGGAGCACCAATGACAATCTTAATGGTGGCACAAGTGGAGATCTGGAAGGGGTTTTCGAGGATTGGAACGAGGTGAACGATATGGAGCCCTTGGCCTTGGAAAATGACGATGAAGAAGAGCTGAATAATGGAGGCCAATAATTTGGGCAGGTCGCTTATCATTACCTATGAAACAACCCCGCTGTGAGCTCGCGAAATCGGGCTGAATTAAGTGTTAAGAAATACATGTCGGAAAAACTCTGCGCGCTAAATATCTTGCCTTGGTCATTGGTGGCTCTAGATAGATATTTTGTTGAAAACGAGGTCTGATCACAAGGGAACGAATTTTTAGCTGATGAAAAACGGCAAAAATGTGAACATGTTAGTTTGCTTCTTTGGACAAAATAGTTGGTAAAAAAGGTTGAAAAAAGCCGAGGAAAAAAGTTCCTCTGGTGAAAATTGAAGGACTTTTGTACTCATCATTTTGTCTAAAACATTATTTTGTTTATATATTAGTATGTTGAATATCCGGTGCTCATTTTTATGGATTCTTTGTGAAGGAATGAGCATTATCTTGATAAAAACAATGGCCTGCATTCAAACGTGAATTTGGACAAGCTCGAATTAGGGAATCGCGATATTTTTCATTACTTTTTGCCTAAAACTTATATATATTCATTTAACGAAAATATTTGGAAAAGTTGGAATTATTATCTTTAAAAAGTTGGACAAGTCTGAAAAAGAGGAAAAAACACTATTCTCAAAAAATAGTCTGGAAAATCGCAAAAACATGAGACCAATCTGTAACTTTTGAGATACCAAAGATGTTGAAATCGGGCACGAAAAAAACGAGACATTTTAGCAAACTTAAGACCTTGCTACAAAAGCTGCGTTAAAGAGCAAATCAAAGAACCAAAAATCACCCAAACACTGGCATGACAACAGCTTCAACCTTTTGTTCAAGACAACCAATAGGAGAAAAAAACATCGCCTCAAGAATGGAAACTTGGCTGTCTTTATCCTTTCTGTATTTTCAAGGCAAGGGTCATGGGAATCGTTGACATCATTCATTTTTCTTCCCTCTCAGAATCGTTTCTTTTGCTTCTTCTTCTGCTGGGGCTTCTTATGGGCCTGTCTCGGTCCCACAGGAGCTTCAGGTGCCGGACTCTTCAGATTGCTCTTGGGCACAGCTCCAGCTTTCTTCTGGGAATAATCATAGGTCTCACTCTGACCCACAGCAGTCCCTTGAGCGCCCGTGAATTTCTCGCCCTTCCTCCGATCTCTCTTGGGACGTCGATGTCCCGTGCGTTCACGCTTGGGTAACCATCGTTCCGGATCGGGTTCCACATTCGGATTGTAGTTCTTGGGTAATCGGGTCTTTCGCTTCTTCTTGGGCTTCTTCTTCTTGACCAAATCGGAGCCTTCAGGGATCTTTCCGGCCTCGGGTGAAGCCATTCCTCCGATTTTGGGCGTTTTCTTGCTATGCTTGGGCCCAAAGAAGGCCGAACTCTCCAGACCATCGACATCAACATCGATCTCGCGGAACTCGGGCAGTTTCTTGCTGGTGGCCAAGGCCTTATCCAAATCAAACTTGGCATAAGCCAACACCAATTGAGCCAAGGTCTGACGGTCTTGGGGATTGGTTTTCAATAGTTCTTCCAAAGACTGAGCAGCTACACTGGGCTCATCACCTTTGAGGTGGAACTCGGCCGTTTTACGCCAAACCACCGCCATGTCACCCTTGTTCTTATTCTTCGTATTGAAGGCCACAGCTTCTTTCAATAACTGGGCCGCACTTTTCCGATCCTCCAAGGCCAAATAGAGCGTTACCATGGTACTGAGGATGCCCGTGCGATATCGATCGGTTTTGGGCAATTGGCTCAATAAGTCCACCGCTTCTTGGATCATGGATCGTTCCAGATAAATCTGACAGGCTACCAATACCCGTTCCAAATCAGACTTGGCACTTTTGTCCGAGAACAACATATCTACGGCCTCTTGAGTCTGACCCGCTCTAGACAGAGCTCCAGCCTGAATAAATTGCCGATCTCGAGGGGGTAAGTCAAATTTCTCGGCCAATTCCGTGATCAAATCGCGACACAAATCCACTTGATTCGTGTACATGGCCAAGAGGGCATTGTTCCGGGCAATGGCAAACTGATTGGCCTTGGTCAGCTTCTGTTCGACCCCTTCAGCCGTGGCAGCCTTGATTCGTTTCTTGGAATCGAAGATATTCTGGTCTTTGTTTATGGACAGAAGATTATTGGAAGCTACGGCGATTAATCCGGCATCGGAGGGTTTGTTCTTCAACACTTGGTTGTACAGAACCTGAGCCTCTTTTTCACGGCCTTGCATCTGTAGAGCGTAGCCCATTTGGACACGAATGATGCCGGTTTCTCGCTCGATATCCTCCTCGGAATCATCCTCTTCGGCTAAAAAGGCCTCGGCCGCTTTCAAGGCTTGAGCCAGGCCCTTTTCGGCTTCTAACCATTTGCCCTGAGCCAAGAGATGACAAGCTTGATTGTACATGAGCTCGTAAGTATCCAGATCCGTGATGCCCGAATCCTTGTCCAGTTGAACGGCAGCCGCACTTAGATTGGTCAGACGCTCAGTTTCGAAATCATCTTCATCCGTGGACGTGTTCTTCATGATATCGCGATATAAATTGAAACTGGCCTCGAACTCTGAAATGCCAAACAAGCCAAAAAATGAATGCTTTGAAGAGGCATATAACCCATTCATTACAGTTCAAGTAGGAAATAAGATTGGATATTTGATTTAGAAAAGTGTTCTGGATCTGCAGCTTGGAGCTCTTCAGACCATCAAAATGTCATCAAATGGTACAAAAATCAATACATCATAATCAAGAAAGCATTATAGAGAGTGCGTACAAAATCCAAACACAAGATTTAAAGGAACCAGCCCTTTGATCAATAGATTGCATTAGTACAACCTTTGTTTCAAAGTCAATAACGTGCACTCAGCGCCATCTACATTCAAAATCATGCGTTGCTCTTTGAAAATGTCAATACATACATCCAATGGGATGAGTGAGCCCTTCTGAAAATTTTAATGAGACTCATAACTACCTTCCAACCGATAGAGCACTTGAGCCTTGAGCTCTTTTTCCCGCAGATTCAAAGTCCTTTTGGCGTCCAAAACGCGCAAGGCTTCCTCCGATCGGTTCAGTCGATACAAGGCATAAGCTCGCTCAAAAAACAAGGTCGTGGCCAAGGATTCGTGCTCATCCATCTGTTGCAAACAGGCTTCGAACTTGTCCGTCTGAATCAGACAGACCATCTTACAATGAAAGGCCTGCAAATCCTTGGGCAAAACATTGAGAATCTTGTGGCAAGTCTTGAGAGCCTTGTCAAACTCGCCCGTTCCTTGGAACTTGATCAAATCGTGGAAGAGACTGGCGGTATCGGGGGCAGTCCCGGAGGGCGGTCCCCCACCCTTCTTCTGGTTAGCCGATGACATGGATTTGAATCGATTTCAAGAAGAACACTGGATCTTTGAGGATCGTCAAGAAAAAGGAACTTCGAGATAGGACGTCAGCTGAACTTGAATGTAAACGTTAAACGTCCAAAGATCGGCTGAGAGGTTGCGTGATCAATGTCAACATTCCATTTCATTCCCTAAATTGTCATACATTACATTGTCATATACATATAGATCAATGTATAAGAACAGTACAACAAAGATTAGTGTAATAAGTAGGGACAGGAAGTTAAGACGAATAAAACTGTCAAATTAGACGAAAAAAGACGAATAAATTTGACCAATTAAACAAAAAAAGATGAATAAAAGTTCCCAACAGATGGAAAAAAAAGAAAAAAAATACTTGCAACATGGAAAAATCGAATTAATTTCCCAAAAAGGTGAATGAACCTTTCTTATAAGAAAGAAGAAAGATTAAATGCCCGTCCAGACAAAAAAAAAGACGGTTAAAGCTGCTCCCACGACGTTATGTATGTCCCTTTTGATTAGGACCAATGTGTCTGAACTGATCTGACTGTCAAAAACGGTGAAATCTAGAAAATTTAAAAAAAAGTAGTACCTAATGAGCAAGAATTAGCCGGTAGTACATATGTCAAATAAAAACCAAGAGTTAAAAATGCCTTTTTAAAGGAACGTTTTTTGTACAGCTATACTTAAAATCAGATTTGCAAATCCAATAATTGTTTTGATGGCCTTTTCAACCCAATACTAATCTTTTCTTTCTGTGTTTGTCAAGCAACTGTATGAGTACAAGTTAATTTATTAGCGTGGATTGTATTTTGTTCGTGCAAAACCGCAACTGACAATCAAAATATTACATTGGCCTATGATTGGTATGACTATTTTCGAGCTATCTAATCAAGAAATATCCTTTTTCCTCCTAATGTCTTTTTTCACGGAATGTTATTACTTGGCCACGCAACCTCTCTCAGCCAATCTTTGGACGTTTAACGTTTACAGAACTTGAAACACCAAAACGACCCTTCAATCATTCCAAACGAAAGAGATTGTAGTAGGGATGATTGAGACTCAAGCAAGCCACATGGATTGATTACTCTTTCCGATTTGTATTTGTTTGGCACGGTGATGCTCGTCTGTTTTTTGTTACTTCATTTTTTGTATTTATTGGTTTTCATCAGTAGTATTTAAATAGGTCACGATAAAACAATAGGTCAGGTTTCCCCAGATAGCGTTGTGTTCCACGGGGAATGTCTTAGAAGCGCATTCTCTAGGAACCAGCGGATCCTGGGCAATTTGACTCAATGAGAAATGCAGGGGGAGGTTTGAGTGATCTCTTCAAAAATCTTATCGCGGGCGGATGAAAGAAGAGAAAAGGCTTGTTTGGCAACAGTGGGTGGCTCGTGAGAATTTGGGCAGTTTAAGGCTTTTCGTAATTTACAGACCGCCCTTGTGAATTAGATGCCATGAAAAATGTCGAATTGCAAGTTTGAACACCTTTGGTTAGGATTTTGGAAAAAAAAAACGCACACTTTATTTGCTCGTTCTTGCACGAGAAAATTCTCAACAAAAGGCCACTTTTTTTGGGTAAGTACAAGTGTAAGTGATGTTATAAGCACTGATTTGTATTGTAAAGCTCCAAAACCATCAAGGTACCAAACAAAATGCCGTGTTTTGTACGTGTTTCTCTTCAATATCACAGGTCTTTTTTAAGTACTTGCCATTTTTTAATCAAAAGAATAATTTTGCAAATTCTAACAAAACCGAGAGTCAAAATGTCCAAACTTGCAATTCGACATTTTTTGTAGCATCTACAGTAAGTCATAAGGGTGGTCTGTAAAACGCGAAAACCCTTGCACTGACCAAAATCTTACATTGACGAACAAGCCTTTTCTCTTCTTTCATCCGCCGGCGATAAGATTTTTGAAGAGATCACTTAAACCTCCCCCTGCATGCCTCATTGTTAAAAAAACGAAGTTTATGAAATGGCGTCCTAATGACTTGGGTCGGACTCACATGATCGTGGAAGAGTGGAAGTAAAGAATGCGAGAGAAGTAATTGGAACGAGATGTATATTCAAAGAAGGTGGAAACGAAAGTGAAATACGAATGACATTTGCTACCCAGCTGAACATCCTTTGGTCAATGCATCATAGCAACGCTATCACAAAAGACGATATTATCCCACGGACATTCAATACTATTCCAAGAGAAAGGCGTTGATTAGGCCAAAAAAACACCTTGCTAAATATGAACCGAAACAATGAAAACATAGGAAATATATTATAACATAAGATTTTTTAAAGCAACCTTTATTATTATTTTATTGAGTCATGCACCAAAGTTTGAAGACATCAAAAAATATTTCAGATTTCTTGCATTTTCCCAATTTCGCGTGTACATTCCAAAGATCCAGTAATTTGAGCCAGAGAGCCCTGAACGATCCTATCAAATGAAAGTAGCTCCTGTCTTATCCTTTACAATGTTACCATTATGAGTGTTCCTTCAACAGCTGACAAAATCAAGCAATCAGGCAGACTTAGGCAGACACGTTGCAGCTTCCGAAACTAGAGTGGCCAGGGGCGCCAGGAACTTCGTGCATTCGACCTGACAATATTTTTTTAAAACAACTGGAATAAAATCGCTCTAATTTGTCATATCACTCATAAAGGAAATCCAACCAGGTCCTCTTGTTGCGATTTAAATGTATCACGAGGAAATGGCCGCCAGTAAATCCTCAAATCAACTTAGCGATCGTACATTTGGAACAAAATGTGGTCAAATACACAAATTACAGAAACATTAAGATATTCTCTAGCGTGTTTATTAGCCTTGCAGTTCTTGAAAATTGATCTTAGTCCAGTAATGAATATCTTCATGGTGTTGTTTCGATTTGATTTGATTACTGCTCTTGTTTTTCATCAATTTGAGTCCCAAAATTTCATTCCAATTCTCGCATCCAAAAGTCCATACTTTTAAACTCCTCATTAGTCACCAAATTCATCTGTTCCACATGTTTTGGTCTTGTCTGACTGTCCAGGGATAACCTATAAAATAGTATTAATAGGGGTTCCTGGACTGTCATTCCAATGCTCTTTATCCCCATGATTTGTCTCTAACTTCCTTTCAGTATCAATGTATACAATCGTTTGAGGTTTTGCCATGATGCGTAGGAAAAATTGAAAACATAATTCAGGATTTTGAAATGGTCTGACTTGAAAAATGTGAGGAGCAAGTACGAGAGCCCAAAATGCTGAAATGATCACTAGGGCTGAATATTTTAGGCTAACTTTTTGGGCAAATTATGACATAATTAGGATGCACAAAATTACGTTTTAAGCTTTTTTTAGGTTGAATAGATTACAACTTTTTCAGAGGCATTTCAGACAAAATTTTAGCTTTTTATCTATTGCTCTACTGCAGTTTACTCTTTGCAAGAGTAAAAACAGTTGAACAGAGACAGAGGCAATGATTATTTTA
>JAAGOF010000109.1:1401639-1436779 GCA_010645155.1 Tigriopus japonicus | reverse complement strand
CAAGTGAAAAATGTTGTTACAAAAAGGACCTGAAATTGAAAGTTACAATTCATTTGATGCGGAAATTGATAAAATGTGTAGCATAAGAAGAAACGTTCACATTATACTCCGGATATTCTTTAGCAACCTTCTAAATGTCACTTTTAAGTGTGGCTTATGGAATTTTTTTAAAACTTGGATGGGGATCAATTCAAACGGGCCATTTGCATTACATTGCATACAAGAAATGATTTGTACTCCAAATTGCATTTTAAATAGCATTAGACCAATAAAAAAAATACTAGAATGCATTAGTTTAGAAAATTATGGAAAAGCTCATTTTGGGCACTTTTCCAGCTCTTTTGAAGTTGTTCTTCGACATGAAATGCTTGATGCCGGCTTGATTCCGACTTCCAGAAGGCTTGAAACAAGCCTGGCATCTATCGGCCTCAAGCCTCTGAAAGCCCGGCTCGTCCCATCAGTACTTATGTAATCCAAGCTTTGGCGGACAATTGAAGTGAATACCTTATTTGATGCATTTTCTAAACTTTAATCAAGCCATCATCAGACCAAATGTGTGTGTGTTTAAAGGAATTATTCGCTCTACTGATGCTAAAAAGGTGAACGGCAGGGATACTTGCATCACCCTGAATTTTCTTTGTTATTGTTGATCACAACAACATTTTGTTTTCAAATTTTCTAGATTTCGACATCGCATGTCATGCAACGTTTCCTTTTGGACCCTCTGCTCCAGAGTGCATAATTATTTGATATGGACTGCCATGGCTCCCTCCTTTTTCGCGGCCCGTCGCAAATGTCTCCTCCCCAAGAAAACCCACAATTAAATACAATGTCTACAGTATGCAGATGACCTGATTGTCTGGGCTCATTCTGCGGAAAATTTGCAGTGTGCCTTCTATCCTCTCCATAATTGTTTATGAAACCAAGACCGAAATTTCGGCTGAAAGCCCTTTTGGTCCATCACTTATATTTACCAATTGACTTGTCACTTTTTCCATACAGATGACCGTACAATTGTATTTTCTTTAATTCATTTTATAGACCATGACATGACCAAGGGTTTCAAAAAAGATTCAATATAATTATCAGTGTCACGATGAAATTCTCCAACATACAGTGTGTGGAAGCAAAAAACCGAAAAATCCTTGCCCTTGCCTTGCCTTCACACGTGTCTGTTGCCATCAATAGTTGCCATCTGGAAATATGGCATCAACCAAGGCTTTACTATCTGTTTTATGACCTCTAAGTACTCTTTTGCCCCCACTGTGAGGCGATTAGCAAATTAGAATGGCATTATCCTCTTGCTTTTGATTAGAAGGTTGCCCATGACAATCTTGTTGCGGCTGCCACTCCCAGGCTCCGTCTTCAAGCTGTCCACGGACTCAGGCTTCTTCTTGGTGTCGTAAACCATGGTAATATGAGAGATGGTCATGATCTCCAGGAATCCACCAAAGTGCGTGGAGCAAAACTGATATTCGATCTTTTTGCCGTCGTTTTAAAAACAAAAGAAAGCCCTCACTTTAGTTGTAGTTTTTTGTTAAAGCTAAACCTTGACTCTTTCAGATACAAGAAAAAAAAACCTTTATTTTTATTTAAAATTGTTCCTTATTATTTGATGTTTTACACGAAAATTGAAATAAACAATTACAAAATTAGATTTATTTTGACTCTATCAAATGCTGTACATGAAAGAGGATAAAACTCTTTCAATGTTTGTGCTCAGTTAAAAAAAGTAGAATGCAAGTTTTAAATAAACTGAAACAAAATTGCAGAACAATAATTTACTCCTTTATATACCCTCATTTAAATAAGATGGTAGAGTTATGACGATCCAAAACCTGCTTGTTACTTTCTCTATACTAGCATCTAAGCATCATTTTTTTTTAATCCTTCAAGCTTATTTTCCTTTTAACTAATTTGCAAATGCAAGCAGATTTCGATTACAAGTGAAATATGCTGTTACAAAAAGGACCTGAAATTGAAAGTTACAATTCATTTGATGCGGAAATTGATAAAATGTGTAGCATAACGAGAAATGTTCAAATTATACTCCGGATATTCTTTAGCAACCTTCTAAATGTCACTTTTAAGTGTGACTTATGGAAAAATTTAAAAAATTGGATAGGGATCAATTCAAACGGACCCTTTTGCATTACTTTGCATACAAGAAATGATTTGGATTCCAAATTGCATTTCAAATAGCATTAGAACAATAAAAATACTAGAATGCAATAGTTTAGAAAATTATGGAAGAGCTCATTTTGGGCACTTTTCCTGCTCTTTTGAAGTTGTTCTTCGACATGAAATGCTTGATGCCGGCTTGATTCCGACTTCCAGAAGGCTTGAAACAAGCCTGGCATCTATCGGCCTCAAGCCTCTAAAAGCTCGGCTCGTCCCATCAGTACTAGAAGCAACAGAAAAGAGTAATGGTTACGATGTGAGGTCCGGACGAAAGAGCGAATCAGTGTTGCCAGAACTTTTCGATCCAGTAATTCCAAAAAGACATCATGAAAAGGGCCAGATTTGGTTTGACAGAGACAAATTGTGTTAAATCATGCTTGGCACTTGAACAAACGAATTTTGAGACAAAAATATTGATATAAAGCAATTCAGACGTTCTAGATTTACTTAAAAGAATGAATTTGAGATTTAAATACGCATTAAGTCTTTCAGGACATTTGGGTGTTACAACACCCAAACGCGTTACTTGTTTCTTGTTCTTTCATCCTGAAAGAGTTAATAATGTGGAATCTGGAAATTGACAATCTGGTGCTAAATCATTTTTGCTAGAGCAATAGCTAAAGATGCTCTTGTATCTATTTTGAAAGTAGAGCATGTTTGAAATGTGAAGACGTGTTATCTATGGCATTTGCCATTTTTGAAGTTGATACTTCTGATTTGGATAAATTTGCTTTGGAAAATTTGCCATCTTAAGAAATATTTCACCATTATTTTATTGTTCGCCACTCATAGGCTGGAAATCTATATCTTTTAGTGACCTTACACAGTTTCTTTGTGCCTGTGAACTAAATGATACATAACAGTCTTGTTATAGATAAGATGCCCTTGTAAAATGTGGTATTCCTTCTATCTGGAAACTCTATTGAGACCCACTCTTGGACCTCATACACAAAGACTTTCCCCCAAATCTAAAAGAACTAAAAGTTCGCAATAAGATCAGAAGAAAAAAGTTATGGTCTAGGTTTACTAGCGTTCAGCAAGGCTTGACGGGCTTGACCCCTGCCGTTATCTCGCAGATGACGTCACCCAGCCAAACAGCAGGGCTGAACGAAGTGCGCTAACGGTCTGTATAGGTACCTTGTCTCTGAGACTCAAAATTCAAACTATAGCATTTTGATTATAATCAAGGTCTTGGATCGATGGCAATTTGACTGGACACTCCGAAGCGCAATTGATACTCAAGGATGCTCGTAAAAAGGTATTTGGCGAAAATCTGGCAATTTTGTGTGGAAAATCTGGCGATGAATGCGGTCAAGCATGTGGCAATCCTGGATAGGACATTAAAAAAACTTACTGGTGGTCACACTGCTAGGCCATCAAAAGTCAGATTAAACCGGGAAATCGTCCATCAAACGCCCAACTTCATTTCAAAAACGAACCATGAGTTCGGATGACGATTTCGATCCCATGTTCGAGGAGAGTGCGGCGACCAAGCCGTCCAGCAATGGATTGGCCAAGGCCAAAAAGGCCAACGGAGCGGTCGGTGGCGGTGACATTGGCGGCGGCGGTAAAAAGCGCTTGTCCGTGGAGCGGATCTATCAGAAGAAATCCCAATTGGAGCACATCTTATTGCGACCCGACACTTATATTGGTACGGCGGATTGATTGTATTATGTTCCTAAAGGGAAGAGACATCGGGTCTGATGCTATCTTTTTTTTTCTTCCAGGCTCGGTGAATCCGGTGACGGAGAAGATGTGGGTTTTGGATGCGGAAAATCAGCGGATTGTCAACAAGGAGATCACCTATGTGCCCGGTTTGTACAAGATTTTTGACGAGATCCTGGTGAATGCGGCAGACAACAAGCAGCGAGACCCCAAGATGGACACCATTCGGATTGATATCAACGCCGAGAAGAACGAGATCAAGGTGTTCAACAATGGACGCGGGATTCCGGTGGAAATGCACAAAGACGAGAAGATGTACGTGCCCACGCTGATTTTTGGCCACCTCCTTACGTCGTCCAACTTCAACGATGAAGAAGAAAAAGTCACGGGCGGTCGGAATGGCTACGGTGCCAAGTTGTGCAACGTGTTCTCCACCAAATTCGTCGTGGAAACGGCTAGCAAGGAGAATCGAAAAGAGTTCAAACAAGTGTGGGAGAACAACATGAGCAAAGCCAAAGAGGCCAAACTCAAGGACTTTTCCTCGGAGGATTATACGCGCATCACGTTTTGTCCCGACCTGCCCAAGTTCAACATGGAGTCACTGGACCCGGACACCGTGGCTCTGCTCTCTCGACGAGCTTATGATATCGCGGCCTCCACTCGAGGAGTCAAGGTTTTACTTAACGGAAAGCGGATCCCGGTCAAGAACTTTAAGGATTACGTTGACTTCTTCATCAAGGGCCACGAAGACGAAACGGGCAACCCCGTGAAAGCCATCTACGAACAAGCTCACGAGCGGTGGGAGGTGGCCGTGGCAGTGTCAGACAATGGGTTCCAGCAAATGTCGTTTGTCAATAGCATCGCCACCACCAAAGGCGGTCGCCATGTGGATTACATCTCCAAAATGATTGAGAACAATATTGCCGAGATCCTCAAGAAGAAGAACAAAGGAGGTGTCACCATCAAACCACATCAAATCCGAAATCATATTTGGCTCTTTATCAATTGTCTCATTGTCAATCCGACGTTCGATTCGCAAACTAAGGAGAATATGACCCTGCAAGTGAACAAATTCGGCTCCAAGTGCGCCATGACGCCCAAATTCTACACTCAGCTCGCGAAATCTGGCGTGGTCGAGTCGGTGTTGGCTTGGTCCAAGTTCAAAGCCGACCAAGAGATGAAGAGCAAGCACTCGTCCAAGAAAACCAACAAGCTCAAAGGCATCTCCAAGCTTGAGGACGCCAATGACGCCGGCACGAAGAACAGCATCGATTGCACGCTCATCCTCACCGAGGGAGACTCGGCCAAGACATTGGCCGTGGCTGGCTTGGGCGTGGTGGGGCGTGACAAGTACGGCGTCTATCCTCTGCGCGGCAAGCTGCTCAACGTGCGTGAAGCCACGCACAAGCAGATCATGGAGAACAAGGAAATCAACGAGATGGTAAAGATCATCGGATTGACGTATAAGAAGAAGTACAACTCCATTGAAGATCTCAAATCATTACGTTACGGAAAGCTCATGATCATGACCGATCAAGATCAAGACGGCTCGCACATCAAGGGCCTCCTCATCAATTTTATTCATCACAACTGGCCCTCGCTATTGCGACTGCCGTTTCTGGAAGAGTTCATCACACCCATTGTGAAGGCCACAAAGGGCTCATCGTCGCTCTCGTTCTTTTCGCTGCCCGAATTGCAAGAATGGAAAAGTCAAACAGACAACTGGCACACCTACAAGATCAAGTACTACAAAGGTTTGGGAACCTCCACGTCCAAGGAGGCCAAAGACTACTTCTCCGACATGAAACGCCACCGCATTTTGTTCATGCACGAATCCGATCAAGATGATCATGCCATCAATATGGCCTTTTCCAAGAAGGCCATCGACCAGAGGAAAGAGTGGCTTACCACGTGGATGGAGGAGTGCAAACGTCGTAAAGAATTGGGTCTCTCTGAGATATACCTCTACGAGAAAGAAACCAAGAGCGTCACGTACTCGGACTTCATCAACAAAGAGTTGGTGCTATTCTCCAATTTGGACAACGAGCGATCCATCCCGTCCGTGGTCGATGGGTTCAAACCAGGCCAGAGGAAAGTTATGTTCACGTGCTTGAAAAGAAACGACAAACGAGAGGTAAAAGTGGCCCAATTGGCGGGATCTGTGGGTGAAATGTCCGCTTACCACCACGGAGAGGCTTCCCTCATGGGCACCATCATCAATTTGGCCCAAAATTACGTGGGTTCGAACAACGTGAACCTTTTGCTACCCATTGGTCAGTTTGGAACGCGTTTAGCCGGTGGCAAAGATCACGCGTCGCCCCGTTACATCTTCACCCAGATGAGCCCTCTGGCCCGATTGATCTTTAATCCGAATGACGATCCGATTCTTAATTATTTGACTGACGACAATCAGAAGATCGAGCCCGAGTGGTACATGCCCATTATACCCATGGTATTGGTGAACGGTGCAGATGGAATCGGAACTGGTTGGATGACCAAAATCCCCAACTACAACCCGAGAGAAATTGTCAAGAATCTCTTGCGAATGCTCAATGGCCAAGAGCCCGAAGATATGAATCCTTGGTTCAAGAACTTTAAAGGCCACATCGAAAGCCTCGAGAATCAACGCTACGTCGTCAACGGCGAAATTGCCAGTATCTCCGACAACAAGATTGAAATCACAGAATTGCCTGTCCGCACTTGGACTCAATCCTACAAGGAACAGGTCATGGAGCCTATGCTCAATGGATCTGACAAGATTCCAGCCATTATTCAAGATTACAAAGAGTACCACACCGACATCACCGTCAAATTCGTCGTTCAAATGAATTCAGACAAATTGCGCCAGGCCGAACTTGACAAAGGCCTACACCAGTTCTTCAAACTTCAAACCACCATCTCCACGTCCTCAATGGTTCTCTTTGATGCCAAAGGCTGCCTAAGAAAGTATGAGGGAGTGCTTGACATCATGAGAGAATTCTATCATCTCCGATTGGAATTCTACGGCAAGCGCAAGGATTACATGGAAGGGATGCTCGAGGCAGAAGCGCTCAAGCTCTCCAATCAGGCTAGATTCATCCTGGAAAAGTGTGATGGAACCTTGGTCGTCGAAAACAAGAAGCGCAAGGCCATGATTGACGAACTCCATCGTAAAGGGTTTGACTCGGACCCTGTGAAGAAATGGAAGATTGCTCAAAAACTCAACGAGGCATCTGATAGTGATTCTGAAGAAGGTCACGACGGCGACCTTGACTACGACTACTTGCTTGGTATGGCAATGTGGAGCCTTACCAAAGAAAGGAAAGACGACTTGTTGAAGAAGAAAGACGAAAAGCACCAAGAACTCCGTCACCTTCGAGATATGTCCAAAGAGGATTTGTGGAAGAAGGACCTCTCCGAGTTCCTCGAGAAACTAGACGAAGTAGAGGCCAAGGAACTTGAAGATGAAAAGAGCACCGTGTCTAAAGACAAAGCTCTCAAAGGATTGGGGAAGAAGAAGAAAGTTAAGGAAGAAGCTCTCCCATCGCCCGTGGGGATTCGTATCGTTCCTCGAATCGCCGAGGAGCTCAAGAATAAGGCAGCCAAAGCCGCAGCGGCTAAAACCAAGAAGGGAGAAAAACTTGACAAGAAAGCTTTGAAGGAAACCGAAGAGGAGAAAGACGAGTTCGACTTCATGTGCGACGACAAGGATTTGAATCGATCTCTATCAGAAAAACTAGGCTTCTCTGCCGCTCAAAATGGCAACAAGAAAGTTCCCAAGCACAAAAAGTCTCCGTTGAGCTCAACTGATTCCAGTCCAAAGAAGAAGGCCAAAATGACCAAAGGCAAACATCCCTGGGACGATTCTGATGACGAGAGTATGGCGTCCGAGAAGAGCATCAGCTATGCTGACTCCGACTCTGATACCGAGGTCAAAAAGCCCATCGCCAAGACCGCAGCCGATTCCGACTCAGAATTTTCTGATTTCGCACCCGTGTCAAAAATTGCCAGAAACGTGGCCCAAAATGACATCTTCAAACATTCTGACCAGTCCGAGGACGAAAATGACTCCCCGATTAAGAAATCTACCAAATCCCTTGCGTCGGCTCCTCCCAAAATGCTTGACTCTGATGAGGATTCTGACGATATGTTTCAACCACCAAAGAAGAAGCCTGTGCAAGCGAAAAAGAGCAAGTTTGAAGGCAAGCGTAAAGTCACCGCAAAATCTAACGATGACGACGATGAATCGCCCATCAAGAAGCCGAAGAAGAAGCCATCTCCAGCCAAAAAGACGAAAACTGCTCCTAAGGCATCAAAGGACCCAGCAAAGGCCAAAAAGGGAAAGAAAACCTTTGATCAATCTGAGGAGTCTGAGAGCTTCTCTGATGTAGATACTACGGACGTATTTGACGATTCGGTCATGGATTCGCCTCTATCCGAAAAGAAAGACCGAGGTGGAGTTCGCCGTGCCGCAACAAAAAAGGCTAAATTCACTTTCTCTTCAGATGAAGGTGACAGCGATTTTTAAGTATTATTATTATTCCATTTTCATGTCTCTCTCATGTAACAGATAAATAATTTCTTGACCAAAAAATTGCGTAGTCCCGAAAATTTCGTTGTCTGTCATTTTCTGAGCTTAGTTTGTCTACTCGCCTGCTCGCGTGAAATTTTTAGTTTAAGGGAAATGCAGGCGCATCCTGTTTTTTGCGATTGATTCTATAAATCTTTTGGAGGCATTGGTGATCCATCTTGAGTTNGCCCTATCACGAAGTTATGTCTTCTCCGAGAGTTTCAATCGGAGGACGAGAAAGAGGGGGAGGATGTTGATACAGAAATAGTTTGAGACTATTTGGTTTTTTTGGGTTGTTTCTCGCCCCGATTACCGTCACCCTGTTTTTGTTTTTTTTTGGACACCCTGAGATATCGGGATGATTCGAGAACGAGATTTCGAAAGAGAATAAAGGCGCCATTTTGAGGCTACGAAAGGAAAATGTTTTTTTTGTATTGTGTTGTGCCATTAGGAAGGAATACAGTCCACATTAGATCGAAGGAACCCAACAACCCGTCAGGATAGATCCAGCGTTCGGTCTCCAAGGCAACGAGCTCCGGATTGCTCGGGAGAATCGCTGCTACCAAGGTCAGTTTTGACGGTGAAAGGTTTTATGGGGCTTTTGCTGGATTTGGCCAGGAAGGTCGCACCAAGCACAATCTGATGGAAAATAGGAGCCAAACAAAGGATTCATACTGGTGATATTTTCAAAAGACTTAATTTGCTCACTATAAAAGATCTGGTTACACTAAATCAACTCAAATTCATTTTTTCAAGTCTCAAAGGGGGAACACCACAAATAAGAAGTAAGTTCATGTATGAAGTCAGAAGGGGGATTCTCTCTATTTTAACTTTCCATTAAGGAAACTTACTCGTCACCAAAACTTGCCAGACTTCCAAACATTCCAAAAGCATGGAATGTTTACAACATGCATGTTGAAAAACTCTCCTACTTAACAAAAGACAATTAAAAAATGGACCAATGCATGGACGAAAGCAATGACCTCTCGCTATGTAACATTGCGTGATTCAAAGAAATATTTTTCGTGTGGAAGTCATGCAGGCTCCTCCACTAAAAGGCATCAATGGCAAGCTTAAAAGTACCATCAGGTTGAAGTAGTTACTCTCTAGTTTTGCATTGTTATGAAGGTTTGTGAACGAGTTATGAATCATTTGTAACAATTATGATAATTTTTACGTGCATGACTTACCTGTATTTGTAACAGATTCCCTCGAAAACAAGCCTTGTGGCTTAAGGGTCTCTGAGGACTTGATTAAACCTGTCTTTTCTTTTGACAAAATCGAGCCAAAAATACAATTTAAAAAAGATGACACAAATCTTATTTTATTCCTTGGTCAGAAAGCAGGATAGGGTGTCACCTAAACCTACCCTGCATAGTAATCATCAACCTTTCTCGAAAATTTTGCTCTCACTTACGCAACCATTGTTTTGCTGTTGTCCTGCAAAAAAACTGCGTATCTCGCATCGGTAGATATCTGTGGCTTAGACGGACTCTTAGAGTATAGAGAGACCATTGTCGTCATATTGTCTGCCTTGTTTGTAGCTGATACTGGCCAAAGTTGCCCATAAGTTGCGTGAAAAGGCAAATATTTCCGAAGAATATCGTGAAACACTTGCCCAAACAAGGGGAAGATCGTACTACAAAAGAACTATCGCCAGACACATTTCAAAATCGCCACATTCGTGAAATCTGGTGATAGAAATCGCCAGTTGGCAACCCTGGTTTTGGCATCGTTGCGAACGTGTTCTGTCAGCGTGATTCTAACACCTGGGTTAAACAGGCGAGGCAACATTTTCACCCTCGGGCGGAGAGAAATGGCCGGTCGGTTGGAGAAGTGTACTGATGGGATCGAACTTCATGTTCGGTTCGAAACTCGATGGTTCGGTTCGATTTTAGGGTCCTTCGGTCGGTTCGTTTAAGTTCGGTGCGAACCTGCTGTTACTCAGTCATGCTAAATTTTCAAATTTTTATATTTTTGTATATGTGGCTCATGCTTTGGATTGGAAAAATTTACGACACCCTTTGAATATTCTAAGGGATAACAAAGAGACTCTGCTTACTTCAGGAAAAAATATCAAACCAAGAACTGCGTTTCACTTCATAAATGGCTTATGGCTCATTTTGAAAGTACTTCGATGACGAAGTAGACATCCCTGATCTTTCAAGGTAGTTTGGTTTTGAACTAATGGATTTGCACTCATCTTCTGAAACTCAACATTTGGCAATTTTAGTAACAGTCGACCACAGGAAATTTGCAAAATGATTTTTTTCTAGGGAATTTCATGCATTTGATCAAATAAGTTTAATTTTACTTGTATCCTACTCATTGAGAGTATGTCTCGTCACTTCGAGCGATATGTTGTGATGATTTCAACCGGAAATGGGAATCAAGTAGTGATGGGGGGCAAACAAGAGATTGGGCAAGCTGTACCGGCACAGTGCGTGGGCTTGTCGAAGCTTGGCATAGCTTGGGTGTCTGTACAAGTACTTTTTCCACCTAACAGGTTTGCCAAATTCGCTATGAACGAAAAATTAACTTGGCCACCAAATTTCACTAACCAGGCTGATTCAGCAGAATAGGGCCCATACCTTTGAAAGGATGTATTTTAAAGAAAATTACACACTTCCATTCTCTTACAAGGGAAGATGCAAAAGATTTTGAGAATACTAAAAAAAGATTTGGCATTTTACTTTTTCATGCCGGCAAATCTGAGTAAACGAGATTGTTCTGGAAGTGTGACTTCTAAATCTCGGTCTTGATTAGCCTCAAAAGTGCATTCATGTGTGGCCTAGAACCGAAACAAAAAAAAAAAACATGGTTTTGCAAATGCTATCCAAATTGAAATATTTTTTGTATCACTTACACTATTTATTGCTAAATTATTAAGGTCAAGAGATCATCGAAAATGCAACAACGACATTTTTTCTTCCAAGTCACACTGCAAGTATCTTAACTCTGCTAAGAGCAACTGCCGGCAACTGCATCTTCCAATGTTCCTTGCGCTTGCCAAGTGTATTGGGTGTATTGCCCAAGCAATGCTTGTCAACAACTTGTTCTTGGGTGTCTGTGATGACTCATTACTTGCCCAAGTCACATCACTAGAATCAAGTTCAAGATTGGCCTGCTACTGCGAGTGCGAGTGAGGTACTGCCTGACAGATGGTAAACATAAACATAACTGAAAAGACACTGACCAAAGCAAAATACCAAAACAAGCTGGTTAAAAGGAATGCGTGAAAGAGACCAGACTAAACTGATGCAAGGATGTAAATGAGTGACGTCTTGGCTGGATGTGGTTATGAATGACCTGGATTCAAAATGGAGCCAGGATCATCAGATCATCGCGTGTGCCTCAATCAAGGGAGCACTCTTGGCCCATTATTTTCCTCGTTCATGACCTTCGGTTCTAATGGATGTAGATGGATCTAAAATGTTGGAAGTTTGGCGACGACGTGAAGCTTTTCCATGAGATGAAAAATAGCGAAGACTTACATAAACCATTGTTGGGCATCGAATCTGTGGGGCTCAAAGTGGGCTGTGTTAAACGATTGATGCAACATGAGTGTTCGGTATCGAGTCGGGCTGGGATAAAGTTGCAATTGTTCGATTTTTGCGATCTTATGACAAAAGTTACTAAAAGCTGCTACTTTCTGAGCTAAATATTTTTTAAATACAAATGCCAAATTTGGCCAAATTTTTGTCTCAATCTTGGGCAAAAGTTTGCAGTCTTTCCTTTAACCTTTGGCTTCCTTAAGAACGCAGTTTTGCTTGGCACAAATTATTCTAGAATTGAAGTAAAACCATAACACTTTGAAAAAATCCTAGAAAGTATGTTGAAGTAATATGATTCGAGCAAAATCCCGCAGAATTTTAGTGATCTAGGCAAGAAATGCCAAAAGTTGCTAATTTTGATTAAAATGGCCAAAAGCTATAACACAACCAACGCAACATTTAGTCTGACGAACGAGCTTCATTGTCATGCTGACCACGGCATCAAGTTCTGAAAGTGTGCCAAGAGGTTTGCTCGTAGAAGGCTGGGGGTATACTAACGGTTTTATCTGAAAGACATTTGTAATATTTAACTAATGTTCTGTTTGTGCAAAATATAGGTTCATCACTCTATCTACCGTTATTTCAAGCTGCAATTTTTGGTGCAAGTTGCATTTAGCAACTTTATCCGAGTTCTAGTAATGATGTTCGGAAAAAACGGAAAATCCCGAGATTGCACCTACCTTTATCATGTGGAACGCCCCTTAATGAAGTATGTCATCAAAAGGGCCTGGAAATATTTTTTAATAGAAAATATAAATACTTGACTATGCAAATTTGTTTGACCTGAGAGCTCTTATGAAATCCTTTTAACCACACAGGACACATCATTTGATTTTGGATGCCCGTTTAAATTGACTCAAAGAACGCATATTTTTTTTTCTTCTCCTGTGTTATTATTTAATTACTCTGCCCTTTTGCCTTCTTTGAATTTCTATTAATACTCTCTTTGCATACTTGTAATGTCATGTTTTGTCTCAACAACAAACAGTAATCATAAAACTGGCAATGTTCTCACATTTCACATGACTGAATGCCAACGTAAATAATATTGAGTCATTCCAAAGGACTTAATACTTTTGAGTTTTGCAGGAATCGAGAGGACAGTCCTCAATATCTGATGAATGTTAACTTGGAGACCTCACACATTGGTTGCCATGCAGACACATGGTTGTGTGGGTGGGTGGGTACTCCCCCTATCTTTTTAAGTCTGTCACATCATACTTAGTATTATTGTCTTTTCAAATTCTGGATAGGCCTTTATTAAACCTCAGGAACAGGAGATGTGCAACAAAGTGTAACAGAATGTTAACCTAACCAAGGAGTACTCTACCCTGGAGGTAGACTGGGCGCAAGTTCAAGACAACGAAAGGGCGATGCCAGCAAGACATTTCTTTACAGAAAATGGGGTTCAAAATCAATTTGTGCGATATTTCTGACTGAAAATTAATATATATGTATTTTGGGACATTTACTTGCTAGATATTACCTCCCCAAAATACCAAGAAAGTAAAACTGGACAGTTACAAAACTTGAAGATAAAGATAGGAACATGACATAACAACAGTATATTTTAACAACAAAACATAACAAGTACATATTCCAATGTCCACGAATGTTTTTCTTAGTACTGAGACTGCAATTTATTTATTATCTTGGCCCCTGGGCCGGATTTGGAGGCGTCAAACTGTTTCGTTTTTTCCTTGCTGTCGTAAATTTCGGAGTTCTGCTCTTTGGCAATTTTTTTGCCAAAAAAGTTAAACATTCTCTTGGCTACTTCTTCACAAAGAACTTAAGAGTGACCTTTGCCACATTAGGCTTCCAAAATGGAACCTGTATCAAATGAGCTTCCAATGATCAAACAAAAGCTTTTGGCAAACAACTCTCTTGGGTGTTGGCATTCTAAAAGAAACTTCTTGCTTTCCTGGTTTGCCATGATTTGCGAGAACATACCACAGGTATGAACACAAGTCAGGTAAACTAAATCGATTGATTTGGATAACCCTCCACAATTGATTTGCTCCAAAAAGCTCTCTCGAGGGCCATTGGAAGTTGAGGCTTCTTCATCTTCAAGGTTTAAAACTATTAAGGTTTTGCCCTGTGACACCAAGTTTGGGCATTAGGTACACTTCACTCGACGATCGCACAAGATAACCAGCAATGTAGAAACCAATACTGCTGTCTTCAATGGACTCCAAATGAGTAATGGGGAGAAACTTGAGCATCAATCGAAGTTTTATATCAGAATTCTGGATGTTTTCACTCTCGGACACTGATTTGGGGCCAACATTTATTTTAATGGCACAAACTTGCATGTTGCCGAATTTCACCAATGATCAAACTTAGATTAGCTTCTCCACTCCACGGCTTATCAGATTCTAGAATCTGTCGGTAAGAGGTAAAATAATTACCTCCCGAAAGTTGTCCTTACCAACCCAATCAGGCTGATTGAAATGATCAGATTGAAATTTCCCAAAAAGTACATTTTGGATCTCATGCCTATGTAACATATCTTTGGCATATTCTTGGAGAGCTTTGGTGGACAAAGTCATGGCAAGCATGGTGGGAGATGTGAGACCTTGTCGCTCTTTTCACTGGCCTTCTAATTTCGAATTCTAATCAAAGATCCAAAAAGAAAATTTCGAAAGAAATTTCAAGTCATCATCCTAAACTGAATAAATTGGGGCACGGGATGGGGCACGTTTTCGTGTGTGAAGCACGGCACTTTTAGTGTTCACCACTTTTCACCACTCATTTATCAATTTCAGGAACTTCAATGTGTCTTTCCATGGTTTATCCATATTGTTGATGTAAAATTCCACGTGTTCGTGTTCCACCGTTTTTTAATGTCTTGGACTATTCGGTTAAGGCTGTGTCTTTTTTTAAAGTATTCTCCATAGCTCTTCAAGGCTGCCAAAATATTTGGTATTTCCCATAAGTATTCGATGCGATCTCGGGTTGTCACACTTGCAACAGAGGATTGGGAGAAGATCACGTTTTGGACTTGCATTTTAAAGGTGCCATCTTTAAATATTTGTTAGATGAAACAAGATATTAATCTGGCTAGTTCCTCTTTCCTCAATGTTTGGAAAAAGGAGACAGTTTTACTTTTTGAGGACTGAGATGCCTTCTGGCAAGCCAAGGGTGTGTAGCTTGAACATGATATCCTCAAGGCACTTTAAGCGTTCATCCTCAAGGAACGCCTCATACTAAGCCTCCTCCTTTTGAATTTGAAGGGCTTGTCGGGCTCCTGAAGTAGCGAGCCTCTGTCTGGTTCCGTGATGGCTTTGGCGTGATCGAAAGATATCTTGAAACTCGCTGAACGGGTCACTTGGAACCTTGTACATGGAGATCTGCGGATCTGGAGTTGGGTCTCCGTATCTTAACCAATAGCCAGACCTGCAACCAGGTGCAGCACAAGTGTTCACCATCTTCCGACGTGAGAAATTCTACGTTTCCAAAACACAAATCACCTAATTTCTATTTAAGTAGACTGCACTCCCGCTGTCTCTCAACTGTCGTTTCCCAGCGTGACTGAGTCTCCAGAGTCTGAAGATCTCCTTGACCTAACATAAACTAAGAGAAAAGAAATCATTTAAAATACATATGATTTTTCAAAAATTCCAATAAAACAAGAAAACTGAAGGAGGTTTTGGGTGGGTTTTACTTGCACAACCAAAAATGTAGACTAAGCTTTCACGGCAAGGTTAAAGGAAAAGATTCCGTGCATTGGGTACAGCGCAAAACTTTATACTGGAAGATTCAGTACAGGAAAACTGGGTACAATGGAAAACTGGGTAAAGAGAAAAACTGGGTACAATGGAAAACTGGGTATAGAGAAAAACTGGGTACAATGGAAAACTGGGTATAGAGAAAAGCTGGGTACAATGAAAAACTGGGTATATTGGAAAACTGGGTATATTGGAAAACTGGGTATATTGGAAAACTGGGTATATTGGAAAACTGGGTATATTGGAAAACTGGGTATATTGGAAAACTGGGTATATTGGAAAACTGGGTACAACAGAAAACTGGGTACAACGGAAAACTGGGTACAACGGAAAACGAGGCACATCAGAAAACTGGGCATAGTGGAAAACTGGGTGTAGTGGAAAACTGGGTACATTGGAAAACTGGGTACCGCGGAAAACTGGGTACCGCGGAAAACTAGGTACCGCGGAAAACTGGGTACCGCGGAAAACTGGGTATAGCGGAAAACGAGGCACATCGGAAAACTGGGTATAGTGGAAAACTGGGTACATTGGAAAACTAAGTACAGCGGAAAACTAAGTACAGCGGAAAACGAGGCACATCGGAAAACTAGGTACAGCGGAAAACGAGGCACATCGGAAAACTGGGTACAGCATAAAAGTGGGTGCAACGGAAAGTTGGGTACAAAAGGCAACTTGCATATCTTGTCGCTCTAATTTCTCCCCAAAATGGTCTTTATTTGAGAAAATCCTAAAAATTCTAAACCAGAATTAAATTGAGTATAGAGAGACCCAAGACGTTTTTAGTTTCAAATTCAACATTATTTTACTTGATGACTTTATTGTTACTCCGAAGGGTTTTTGCTTTTTGGGGTATTAAATGGACCAATCAAACTTTCATAACTCTTCTGCAGATCAACGTATTTTCAATAATTTTAATTCAATAGACCCCTTACTAAGCTCTTGAATAATCTTGACTAGGCTTATGAAAAACGTTATTTCAAAAGTTCTTTAGGTGTATAACTTTTAATCCAGACCTGGCTTAGATAAAAGTAATATATAGGGACCCCCAAAAATATTTAATGGAAATAGCCAAACTATTTAGATAATATTTAAGGAAAAAAGGGCAAAATATTTAAAAAGTACTTATTGTAAATGAGCTTTAAAACCTACTAAAAGCAGACATTTCACGTAGTTTGGCTGTTTAGTTAATGCCTCTTGGCATACATAAAATAACATACATATTACAATACATGTCCTCTGATAAACATTAATTTCACACTAAATACAAAGATACACATTAGCACTGATTTTCCTTCAATTTTCTATTGAATGCCTAAGTTAGAGCTGCCTTAGTAAATAACAAAAAAAACTCAGAAATATGTGTTTTTAGGCAATTATAGGTAAAATTAAATATCATTTTGACCTGTTATGACAAAACATACAAAATAGATGAATTTTTATTTTATCTTATTTTATCAAGAAACTGTATGATTTGCTTGCACATTTGAGATTTCATGTACCGGGTACGTTTTTTCCTCATTTAAGAGCCAAAAATGGACCACTTCAACTCAAATAACTAAACACATGATCAACATAATTTCAATTAACTTCAATTCAACAGGTATCTAATTGATCTCTAAACATGTTTGCATTGACTAGGTTTTTGAAAAAAGTAAATTTAATAGGATTTAGATATATAACTTTGCATCCTTGCCAAACTTTGATATATGTAGGAAATCAAAGCTGTTCCCCTTGGGTTTCCGAGTCCGAAACACATCTCATGGTGCTTGGGTATTACCGTGCAAACTTGATATGCATTTCTGAACACCGCAGTTATGAGACTGCTTTTTAAGTTGCCAAAAATGATGACAAATATTTCTAAATATTCTAAAAAGGTAAAAAAGTATTGTTAAAAATTCGAAAATGGGGAAGTATTTATAATTCGCCAAAGGGCAAAATATGCAAGACTTAAATTACATATTTTTGGGTTCTCGTGTAATAAATCAAAAGTGTGTCACTTAGTTGCTAAGTCCAAAACATATGTCATGGTGTTTGGGAATTTCCATAAAAACTTGGAATGGTTTCCTCTTGGAAATCATCTGGGTACACAATTTTTCGAATTAAAATCATCTCGGTGCCAACTAATTTCGAATTAAAATCTCTCTGTACATATTTGTTCGGATTAGAATCATCTCTGTGTATCTTATTTTCGAATTCAAGTCATCTCAGTCCACATTTTTTCGAATTTGAATCATCTTGGGTCTACATTTTTCGAATTGTTTCAAATTGAACTCATCTTGGTATGTTTCTCGTTAAAATCGAACCATCTTGGAAATTTGGCCCACCGATTTCATGCCTAGGAGAGCACTGCATATAACAGCAGCAATTGATCCGCACGTCGAGACCACTTGCTTCCGTGACGATTCCAAAAGAGGCCTTGCTATGCAAAGGATGGTAACTCCACTCGCTGAAAGCCAAGCCAAAGACAAATTATTCCATCGAATATCTCTTTGTGGGAATCCTTTGATGAGCCGGCTGGGTTTCCAGTTGATTCCGTGCCTTCCTCGTTTATCTCAACCACTGGGTTGGTGGAAAGAAACTGCGCGGGACCAATTTCCAATCCGTTCGATTTGTTCCAAAAGTATTTGCCCTCCCTGCCTCATCTGTCTCCGATAGCAAACGTGTCTTTTCTTCGGTGGCTCAGATTATTTCTAAAAAGAGAAATCGTTTCGCCGATGAAAATTCGAAGCCATTGATATACCCGTAAATCTTCACTGCAATTTGGATAAGGTGAAAATTGCCAAATATTTTTAGACACTTGATCTTGAAGAACGATATGATTATTACATGTGAATCATTGTTAATAAACCAGTATACATGGAAACATTGTTTTTTTAGCACCGGTCGCCGTTTATACTGATATTTTTAACTTGTTCTTTGTTCTCGCGTTCTACAAAAACATCGTTCGGGAGTGACCATTGTCTCCATTTTAAAAAGTACTACATTTTGAAAACCTATCAAAAGCAATGCTTGTGCTTTAGGTTTGAGAACTTAAAAAACATAATTACGAGAATAGGTTTACATTTCGTGAAAATCATCATTTTGTTAACGAAATCCTAAATTTCTCTGTGACAAAAAATAAACCTTACATTTTAGCTTTAACCGTAATATCCATATATTATGGATATATTTGTAGCACTTAACAATACCATCGTTCAGCAATAACTTATTGTTGTTTATTTAGAACTATTCTGAAAACATGAGACATAACATACCAAATGCATCTTTTTTTTGTTAAGTGGTAAAAGGATACTTGAATCAGGAAGTAGTTTTAAATTCAGCTTCTAATATATAACAAGTTTGAACTTTGTCAGAAAGCAGTCAGGAACCATTTGTTTAAAATCGCAAAAAATCGAACTAGTCAGAGTTGTGAGACACGGAGAAGTGTGTTTTTTTTGTCAGGAACACAACTTTGAGTCACCCTATTGAGGTGTACTATTCTGGACATAGAGCTAATTTGACATCCGCACGAGCCATGTTTACAAAAATCCGCTCGTCAGCTGACCTCGTTTGAGGCTTGTCAACAAATCTCAAAAACTGTTCCTTGTCTCCGAACTTGTCACAACCAAAGGTAGTGAAAATGAATAAATTAGAGAAAGGTGGATCGTTTGAAGCTTCCAAAAAACCAAAACGGACAAATGGAAACTATTGCTGTGTCGTGGGTTGTCGTAATAGTCAACGAAAGAATAAAGAAGTCAAATTCCACAAGTTTCCTGTTAACGATCATGAACGCAGAACCAGTTGGATAAAAGCTGTTAATAGACAAAACCTGAATGGGTCATTGTGGAATCCACCTAAAGGTAATTTCTAGTTACAAATTTAAGAAAGTTACCTCTAGTTTACCAAGCACCTTCTTTGTAGGTGCACTTGTTTGCTCATCACATTTTGTCGGAGGTTGCAAAAAGGACCAACTCGATAGTGCATCTTACGTACCCTCGATATTTCCGACTGCCCATGTCAAGGCCAAGACCACATGGGAAAAGGAGAGAAACAACCGATACCAGAACCGAGAAATGGCCATGGAAGCCAAAAAACAGGAACAGATCATGAGGGAATTGTTGGAGAAGGCAGAGAGGACAGACTCCTGTGAAACAGATGAGTTTGACAGCACTTATGATCCGAATGACGACTTTTTCTTGGATCCCAAACCAAAGAGAACGATGATTGATGAAGAAACTCAAACCCTATTTCCTGAGCACAAATGTGGATTTATTTGGCTCTGTGAAACTGAGATTGTGGATAATATCACATCACAATCAACAATGGTCCAAATCCAGAGCACTCAAAGTATAGGAATCAACACGGACAACATAAAACAAAGACCGAAAGGAAAAATGACTATGTGGAATGACAGTCGTCCGCAACTTCCCTCTCCTATTCAAATTCTTTCATTTGCTCTCAGACAATTTGAAGCCTTCACTGGAATTTCTAAAGATATATATCAATTTTTATTGTACAAATTGGGCAACAAGGTATCCGATTCAAGAGTTCTTTCAAGAGAGGAAAAGGTGGCAATGTTCTTTGTTAAATTAAAACTTAACGTCTCATTTGTGGCCCTAAGTGCCATGTTTAACGTGTCTGAGAGATTTGTTAGTTCGACCTTTGGAGAAGTTATAACACCACTTTCCGTAGTCTGTAACGAATTAGTTATTTGGTTTGACAAGAAAACCATTCAGGCAAGAATGCCACCACAATTCAAGGCTCTGTTTGGTGAAACCCGTGTCATTATAGATGCTACAGAAGTGGAATGCGCACGACAAAACACCAATAAGAAGAGAGCTCAAACTTACTCCAACTACAAAGGAAGATTCACCGTGAAGTTCTTGGTTGGATGTGCACCAAGTGGAGAGGTGACCTTCATCTCGAAAGGATTTGGGGGCCGCACCACGGACATGGAAATAACAATAAAGAGCGGGTTCATCAATTTGGTTGATCAGGGTGATGTAATTCTTGCCGACAAAGGATTCCCCCATATTGAAGCCAGGGTTCTGGAAGCCGGAGGAACCTTGATAATGCCCCCTTTCAAGCGGGGAGGTCGACAGTTCTCTCAAGCACAAAACGAGGAGGGGTATAAAATTGCCTGTGTTCGAGTCCATGTTGAGCGTGCTATTGGCCGACTCAAGCGATTCATGGTTTTGGATTTCCTGCCTTGCCACATGCTCAAGTACATCGACAGATTGTTGATAATAATTGCAGGTGTTTGTAACCTTATGCCTGACCTCATTAATCAAGAAAGTGATGACGATGTGAGGTGATTATGTCACCCAAAGAAGTATGATCCGATGTTTTGACGTATTGGTGTAAGAAAGTGTATTTGTAAAATGCAAAATCCCATTACCGGTTATTAAACATAGTTAAACGTCATGTATGATTTCGCTAAACCATTAACAACAATGCCAATCCAACACCACACACGTTGTTATCATGCCTAGGATGGAAAACGAACTAATGCTGGCAAAATGTTAGTGAAAAACACGTTTTCCAACTTAGGGATGACAGTCTACAAGAAATCAACGTCAAAGGGGATTTGGACTAGCTTCCAATCTTCAGAAGAGAACACGAAAAAATCGCAGACATCGACATTACAGACAAACATTTGAATCTGAATCTGAAAGTAATAAGGATGATTTTTAGGAATTGAGTTATTTTTTAAGTACGGGACAGATATTTCACTGTCACGGCAGCTTGATGGGCATTTGATCTCGAGAACCTTTGCTCTATCACCCATCAGAACAATACCATCAGGCGTGGCGCAAAGCCATGGATATTTGGTGTGAACAAACACGCCCACTTCTTCAATAACTTGTCCCGTAATTTCCACATACTTCCTCTTTGCTAGAGCCTCTGTAGCTCGACCGTATTTAAAATTGGAATTGTCAGACAACGTTTGGAAAAAATATCGGAGTATTGTTTCGGACTTTCGGGCACTGAAAATTTGCTTGGCCTTAGAAGCAGTAATCCGATTCTTTCGTGCTTGAAACCATGATTTCTTGGATGATTGACCAATTGTAGCCTTGCACAATATAACTGAAGATGCCTTATCACATACAACAAACTTCGTGTAGAATTCAGCTTGCTTGGATTCTAAGGTTAATTCATCATGTTCTTGAAGCGTATCAATGGTCTTGGGATCATCAAAGAGTCTCTCTACCCCATAACATAAATTTGTCTCTTCTTCCGTCGTGTCTTTGATGATATTGACATCTGCAGACAGGCTTTTGAAGGTTGAGGCATTACATAATCCGAACATTCTCAATTCATTCATTAAAACCGAGAGTCGGGCGGAGTTTTCTTCTGACTGAACAAATGGGTTTGTCCCAACGCTAGTATCCAATCCAAGGAGTTGTTCCACTGTTTCGCCTTTAGGATATTTCGATTGAAGGAGTTTTGAAGGTGCATGCCATAATTGTCTATCATTTGTTTGGCTCGTAGACCTTTCTTCATTGATAAAGGAAAAAACTGCGGCACCATGTTTGCATTTGCCATTGCAACCTGCTTGGCAGGAGCAATGCGAAGACGTGATGGAACGAGAATCAGGATCCAACTCAAAAGTTATAGTGTAAGGAGAAGATGTGCCAAATGAGGTAGTTGCAAAGCATTTGCTTGTGATGATGATTTTATCAGGTTCACGGGTTTCTTTGACGGCGAATACATTTCCTTTGATCTCTCGTCCTTTCTTGACTATTGTATCACGAAAAATAAGTCCCGATACCCTTTCAAATCCACCATCAACGATGGTTATCTTCTTCACATTAAGACCAGCCATAGAAGTGTTTGGGACCAGAAAATGTTGGAGGGCCAATCAAACCTTGGTATGGAGCAACAATATTCTTTAGAATGACACCACTTGTAATACTATATGGGTACTTAAAAGTTTGAAGAATCACCCCCAGGAAAGAACAGTTTTTGAGATTTGTTTACAAGCGTCGCGGCTAGTCAGCTGTGGCGCCGATTTTTGTTTACGTTTCTCGTGCGGATGTGAATAGAAGGACGATAGAGCCGGTTGAGCGATTAGACAAAATCAAAGTTTCCCAACTTGCAATATGCCCTCAAAATGTTTTTGATTAATTCAAAGGATAATATGTTCTTTCTAAACAGACCGAGTTGAGATTGTGGGATGAAAAGACGTTATAAAATCTCTATTTTTATAACGTTTCTAGGACAGTGTCAGTCTTCCGGTTCGGTTTTGGACTCGGTAGCAGGGTTGCCAACTGGCGATTTCTATCGCCAGATTTCACGAATCTGGCGATTTTGAGATGTGTCTGGTGATAGAAAAATTAATCTGGCGAAATCAGCTGATCTGGCGATAAATCTGGCGATTTTGATCTCACTGGTGATAAATCTGGCGATTTTAGTATTTCTGGCGATTTTGATCTCACTGGTGATAAATCTGGCGATTTTAGTATTTCTGGCGATAAATCTAGCGAAATGAGCAAATTAGGCGAAAAAGTAGGCGAAATCGGGGAAATTTGGCGAAAAAAATTGGCAAAATCGCCCATTTTTGGTGATAACTCGGGCAAATTTTGATTCTCTCTTCATGATTTTGACTTGTATTCTGACTGAAAACCAAGGATTAAATATTGTAGATGACGGTCACTAAGTGGTCACTAAGCTTTGACCAAAGTATTTTTTCTTGATTTGATTGTGCTTTTAACAAGAAAATTTAGTTCCGCTCTTTTGTTTCATCTCATCTCGCTCAGTTTCAAGTATCATCTAGACGACTTTAAGGAACTCTTTAGGGCAGCTAATTCCAACTCCGTTACAGACCAATGCTTTTATGAGACATGACTTTTCCCCACTCGGGTTTTAATTTTTTTCGACTTTTACATGTAATGACATTCTGTGTACCAATTTAAATCGGTAAAAAATGCAGACTAGATTTTTAAACAATAGAGTTTGGGAAAAAGAAACTGTTATGAAGTCAAAAGCTTTGGCAAACGCAAGTGTAACTGATTTAAAAAATTCCCAATTTGATTTTCCTAATGGTGGGGCCAGTTGAAATCCTAAATAAACTATGCATCCTATTATTTTGCGATTGCCCCTGTTTGGTTTTGGTTACGCCCTCTTTATGGTTTATTACACAATCTATTATGATATAGTCATGCTACTGGGCATGAACAATGTCATTGGTATAAAAAATGATTTTTTACTGTTCGAGTGATAACGTTCTATTTTGGATTTTTTAATGGCAATTGGTCAGATTTCGTTAACGAAATACCATTAACATTGCTTTTAAAAAGTTATAAATTTCATAGCATTTCAAATAAGAGTTCTAAAGATTTTGTTATTTAGCATTAATAAAATTTCAATTTTGTTCACAAATTACAAACTAAAACGCGTTTTAAGTGCTACAAATATAAATTTATGAAGGAAAGTCAATAATGTGGCATTCTGTTTTTTTTTTTGAGAACTTTTGTAATGAAATGTGTATCAAAAGATAAAGTTGAAATGTAAGTTGAAAAACAAAACTGAAGAATTAATCATTTGAGGTATTCCTTGAAAATTACTTCAGCATGATTGACTATTTATGTACCTAAGGTTGTTAGTAAAAAGAAATTTGGCGAAAATCTGGCAATTTTTCAAATGAGGTGGCGAATTCTGGGGAATTTCGTTGGCAAATCTGGCGATTAAAGCCATCGAAGACCTGGCAACCCTGCTCGGTAGTTCGGGATAGTTCGGTTCGGTTTTGACTCGGTTCGGTGAACTCGAAACTCGAAAACTTGCTCGAAATCCATCAGTAGAGAAGTGTACCAGAAATAATTTAGCCCTCGATCTGATTGTTGAGTTTTCACGGTAATCGATTTATTTTTAACGAAGTTAACAGAAACAAGATCAAAAAACGTTTTGTAATTGCTCACTACTACGTAGTGCTCCAACCAGTTGTTGTTACTCCTAAACCGGCTTCGCAGTGGGAAAATGGGCGGGAAACGGAACGATTAGTTTGAAGAAGGTGAAACCTCCAATTAGGAGCGTCGATGATGGTTCACATATTTACACTAGAGCTCTATATTAGAAAGAGTACAATCATATCCAACGCCATCTAGTTCATTCTGCTCGCAACTGCTCGCCGTTCCCAAAAGGATGCACAGGTACCCTCTAAGCTGAACAAGTTTTCCAAATTATTAGACCAAGATAGCACCATTTGAGAAACTAAAGGGCCTAGAACCTTAATGAAGGGGTCCAAAATGAACTATTAGTGTGTTTCAAATGATTCAAATCTGAATCGCTTGTAGAATTAGGTTTAAAGCTTTAAAAGACAGTAAGAGAATGAAAATCTATCCCTTTGGACATATTGATGCAAGAGGTGATGGCAACAGTGTGATAGGAAATGAAATTGCAGGGCTGCTGAATTCTCTTCCCTCTTGTGCTTCACAGTCACGGTTATTGCTGAGAAAGAGTGCAGGGAATTTTCTTCCTCTCTTGACTTCACCCCTGGCTGCTATTTACACTTGCCCACCTACCCCTTGATATGCAAGATCACGAGTGTCAGTGGTGGTGGCCAGCAGGGGAGTCCAGTCAAATGCTTGCTAGCTTCAGATGGCTTGCCCAGCTTGCCCACTGGCACTTGTTAAGAAGGGAACTGCAAGGATTGCTGGGCCGGGCCAGCTCTCTCTCTCTTTCTCCCTTTCTTTCTCTCTCGCTCGCTCTCTCCCGCTCGCTCTCTCTCGCTCTCCACACTGAGCCCAGTGAGCAAACAAGGACTTGAAGGACTTGACTCAACATTTCAGGGTTGATAGGTAAAGAAAGGAAAACTCAACATGCTCCTCTCTATCACTATTCCTTCTCACACATTTTTTATGGTAGGAGCCCTGATTGTGAACGTTTTCTCTGAAAAAGCATTGATCACAATGAGGGGTGAGATATTCATTTTTCTCTCGGTCTTTTAGGTTTTAAACCTAATTTTACAGGCAATTCAGCTTTGAATCATTTGAAACACACTAATAGTTCATTTTAGACCCCTTCATTAAGGTTCTAGGCCCTTTAGTTTCTCAAAAGGTGCTATCTTGGTCTGATGATTTGGAAAACTTGTTCAGCTTAGAGGGTACTTGTGCATCCTTTTGGGAACGGCGAGCAGTTGCGAGCAGAATGAACTAGATGGCGTTGGATATGATTGTACTCTTTCTAATATAGAGCTCTAATTTACACACCCCCTTCACGCGATGCTCCGAGATCCAACATTGCACAAACGATTCAGCTTTTGTAACTTTGGCCTTGCCAACGCCTTCGTTAGCATATCGGCAATCATGTCGTCGGTCTTGCAATGTTTGATGGCGATGGTTCCCAACTTGACTTGTTCTCTCGTAAAATGATACCGTATATCAATATGCTTGGCCCGTCCATGGTATTGAGGGTTTTTGGCCAACCCTATTGAGGGAAGATTATCCTCAAAAATTACTGTCGGTTCTTTCACGTTCACACCCATATTTATCAGCACATTTCTAAGCCACAGAGCCTCTTGAGTGGCATTGGACAACGCCATATATTCGGCCTCTGCCGTGGATAACGCCACCGACTTCTGTTTTTGGCTTCTCCACGATATCGGGCCTCCAACCAACATAAAAATGTAGCCAGATGTGGATCGTCGATCATCTGGGTCTCCCGCCCAATCCGAATCTGAGAACCCAACTAATTCAGTCGAGTCTGTGCGGGAATAGGAAATACCAACATCGAGTGTTCCTTTCAGATAGCGTAGGATTCGGATCACGGCACTCCAATGTACTTGGACAGGATGAGACGCAAACTTTGCCACAGTGGCGACGGCAAACGCCAAGTCGGGCCTGGTTCTCATCGCTAGATATAACAAACCACCAATGACAGACCGATACTCTGCTGGTCTAATAGCGTCTTCATCGTCTTTGGCCTTAACTAACTTGACGTTGGTTTCCATGGGAGTGTCTACTGGTTTGCATTCGCTCATTCCTGATTTTTCAAGTAGACTTCGACCAAATTGCGGTTGACCCATGAAAATTGCATTGCTCCCAATGTTTTGGTCCACACTGATGCCAAGAAAATGATGTAGTCGGCCAAGGTCCTTGGCTTTGAAGCATTGCGACAGTTTCTTCTTGATTGCTTCCAAATCACTCTCCACTTCCCCAGCAAGGACCAGATCGTCAACATAAACGGCCAAGTAAATGTTTGCATGACTCAAACGGTAAAGACATGGGTCCTCGTCCGTTTGGTAGAAACCCAGTTCATGCAGAACTTTATCAAGCATGACGTTCCAACATCTGGGCGATTGCTTAAGACCGTACAGACTCTTCTTTAATCTGCAGACGAAACTCTCCTTGCCTTTCACTTCAAAACCCTCAGGCTGTCTCACATAAATTTCTTCATCAATCTCTCCATTCAAGAAAGCTGTGGTGATATCCATATGATGAAGAATCAGTCCCTGGGCAGCCGAAATGGCAATGAGAGTGGGAATTGTTTCAAAACGCACAACTGGACAAAAAGTCTCATCATAGTCTAATCCATGTTGTTGTGTGAAACCTTTAGCCACCAATCTGGCCTTGTAACGTTCGGCATTTCCATGAGGATCTCGCTTGACCTTGAAAACCCACTTTGTGCCAACGATGCGCTTATCAGAAGGCTTTGGCACCAAATCCCAAACGTTGTTCTCGTGAAGCGAATCCACCTCGTTCCTCATTGCTTCCTTCCACTTGCTGCAGTCATCACGACTCAAGGCGTCCTGAAGTGTAATAGGATCCAAGTCATCAGTTGAAGCTAGGTAGGTCCATTCGCCGAAACGTTGCGGCTCTCTTCTCACTCTTTGGGGTCGATCATCCTTTCGTGGAGGAGGTTCATCTCTTTGCTCTTTTTCCGATTGAGGTTCCTCATCTTCCTGTTGAGGCTCATAATCTTCTTCAGGTTCACCCCCTCGTTCTTGATCTTCACCCTTTAGCTCAACTGGATCGAAAACATCATCAAAAACGATTAGCCGACTTGGATCCTTATGTCCTCCTGATTCAACCCCGTTCTTGGATTCATCAAACGTCACATCTCGGCTGAAAATTACTCGTTTTCGGTCATGATCATAAAGTCGAAAGCCTTTGACACAATCCCCATATCCGAGCATTGTAAGGGGTTTCGATTTGGGGTGTAGTTTTCCCCTCTCCTCCTTTGGCACGTGTGCATGGGCAAGGCACCCAATACGTCGCAAGTGTGCCAAATCCGGCTTCTTGCCTGTCCAGGCTTCTACAGGCGTCTTCCCAACTAACGCCTTGGTGTAACTTCGATTTCGTAAATACGTGGCCGTAGAGATAATTTCGGCCCAGAAACACAAAGGGAGCAAGCTATCCATCAACATTGCACGGGTAGCTTCGACAAGGGTCCGGTTCATTCGCTCTGATACTCGATTTTGTTCTGGAGTACGAGGAATTGTCAATTCATGACGAATTCCATCCTTCGAAAGGTATTCCTCGAAAGCATGTGACGTAAATTCACCCCCATTATCAGTTCGCAGGGCTTTTAACTGACATCCAGATTCTTTCTCCACTTTGGCTTTCCATTCCTTGAACACGCCCAAAACCTCGCTCTTTCTTTTGATGATGAAAACCCAAACGTAGTGAGAAAAATCATCAATGAACGTGAGGAAATATTCTCCACCGCTAAGTGAAGGCACGCCCATTTTGCCACATAGATCGCTATGAACGAGCTCGAGTTTCTCATTGGATCGTCGTAGAGAGTGTTTAGGAAATGGAGATCGATGACTCTTCCCTTGCACGCAGGGCTCGCAAACATTCTTGGTTGTCGTTGTCTTTAAATTCATTCCAGTCACCAACTTCCCACGAAGCATTTGTTCAAGTCCATTTGATCCAAGGTGTCCCATGCGGCTGTGCCAAATCCGGAAATTCGATTCCGACTCTTCTCTGGAAACTATGGCCTTGGACAACTGAGGAACATGATCAAGACGATAAAGGCCATTAGCTCGCTCAGCCACGGCAACTACTCCCTTTTTCGGAACGAGAATTGAACACATCTTCCCATCAAATTTGATCAACGCACCACGCTCGGATGCCTTGGAAACGCTTAAAAGATTGAAGGACAGTCCGGGTACAAATAGAACATCATGCAGAGTACACTCAATTAGTTTTTCTCTGACGCGCATAGTGAGTAAAACTTGACCTCTTTGGCTGGCTTGGACTCCCCGGCCATCTCCAAGAACGACATCAATAGGCTTTTCATTTGTCTTCACATTCTTGAGCATCTCAATGTCCTTACACATATGAGATGTCGCTCCGGAATCAATAATCCACGTTTGGGCTTCCTCAACCCAAGCGTTGGCAATCACGTGAGCAGTTAAACCCACACTTTCGCCCGAAAGCTTTCCCTTTGCTTGAAAGACCTTGTTCACGTCTTGATCAAATTTCTTGGACTTTGATGGATTCTTGACTCGGCAATTTCTCTTGACATGACCCAACTTTCCGCACCGAAAGCATTCCACGGGTGCCTTTTGATGCGATGACGTCAATCCTTTCTCTGTGTTCTTGGCTGATCCCGTGTCCGACTTTTTCCGCTCTTCCGTGAGCAAGCGTTCAGTTACCATCTCCCACGACGGGACCTCAGGGTGGGCCTCTAATGCGGTAACAAGAATCTCATAACTCTGAGGCAGGCTAGCCAAAACACAAATGACTCGATCCTCTTCGTCGAGTGCACTTCCCACAATGGCCAACTCTTGAAACAACTCGGACATGGCTTTCAAATGGGCTTGCAGGCTTTCCCCCTCCAGCATACGGCATGTGAAAAGGCGTTTCCTCAAACGAAGCTTGTTGGCCCACGTTTTCTTTTGGAATTGATTTTCCAACGTATCCCACACCACTTTGGGATCTTGTGGATCGCCCAACAGGTACAGGAGACCCGGGTCCACGGACAACACGATCACCGCCAACGCTTGATCCTTACGAGCGGCAAACTTCCTTGTCTGTTCTTCATCTCCAGGCGAGGGAGAGGCCTCGGATCCAGTTACAATCCCCCACAGTCCGTCCTTGATTAAGGACATCTTCACCTGGACCTTCCAAGTGGGGTAATTGGATCCACTCAAGGGAACCACCCTTGGCTTTAAATCCACAGACATTACCGTATCTTCACTGACGCAGTTGAAGGTGAGAGAGACCCATAACCTGTTGAGTTTTCACGGTAATCGATTTATTTTTAACGAAGTTAACAGAAACAAGATCAAAAAACGTTTTGTAATTGCTCACTACTACGTAGTGCTCCAACCAGTTGTTGTTACTCCTAAACCGGCTTCGCAGTGGGAAAATGGGCGGGAAACGGAACGATTAGTTTGAAGAAGGTGAAACCTCCAATTAGGAGCGTCGATGATGGTTCACATATTAACACTGATGACATCAAGTTGTTGTCTAAAACCGGAGTGGCAGCTACAGATATTTCATACTTATATCAGAGTGATGGAACAACAAATTCTGTGATATTTCATCAAGATTTTTTAATTACGATACAAAGCAATAAACACCCTATAACAGCAAAACTTGGATCTAATTTGGAACACCGAATGTAAAATCAATCAGAGCCAACTCAAAAGTCTCAGCAGAAATAAGATTCTGACACCTGTGCAATTAAAAAAAATGTGGAAATGGTCACGTTGGGCCCATGGAAGAAATTGCGCTCGGATCGGAATTATGAGACAAGTCCGAGGTTTGGTGATTGCTTCATTTTGAAGTTCAAATTTAAACGTTCAGGATTGATACATATGATAATTTTTTTCTCATGACTTCAAGTTAACCATTGTAGATTCCAAATCAATCACGATTGGAGGACTGCTTTCGGCAGAACTCATTTCCTAGGAAGAAATCATTGTTTCATTGAAGTAAAAATGTCCTCAGTTTTTTTATGTACTATCAGCATGACGCAATCAATGATTTTCAAAAACTCAAATACCATATAAATCATTTCTTGAAGTTCAGAATCAAGATCTTTTATCGATTTATATCATGCAAAGGGAACCAAGAAATAGATCTTTTGAAAAAAATGTATGAAATAATCGTTTTTTACATTCTAAAATATGACGACGCAGCACTATTAGAATAAAATTCATCACACTGGGGAAAAAGCACCTCTTTCAAAGCGGCCCAGTCCTTATAAAGTATATCTTAGGTTGTCAGAAGGGGCTGGAGAGGGATTGTAGGTAAAAAGGTCACAAGCAAAACGGTCACAGGTAAAAAGGTCACGGGTAAATAGGTCACAGTAAAAAGGTCACATGGAAAATAGGTCACAGTAAAAAGGTCACAAGGTAAAACGGTCACACAAGAAAAAGGTCTTGCAATCATTGCAACTAATGATGTTGGGCTGAGTATTGTACAGTACTTTAACTGAGGTTGAGACAATTTATCAATCATGGGCTTTACTGGACGTTATGGAAACGGCAGTATGACACTTAACAGTAACAAACAATTCAGCAAATCAAATAACAAGGAGTGTCTCTTGAACACAGGTATACAGGGTGTACTTTCTAAATGAAAACCAAAAATTTCCCGCCTTAAGTGCACTGGTTTTTTTTAGTTTCACGCTTTTCATCTAAACAAAATGTCTTGTGCATTCTTTTGCCAAGATATCTTGTTTTGAACAATTTTTCATAAGACAGTTATAAATGTGTGAAAATGGCCTCTGAACTTCCCTGCTCCTCCAACGAGATGGGGCTCCTTGACATACTGCACAGGTTGTGCAAAGTCATTGTGAAGATGTCTTTTCTCATTTCTGAGGCAAGGATGAATGTCCTTGTTCATCTCCAGGCCTCATTTGGATGGAAATTTCAATTCTGTCAATTCTGAAGAGGCTTTTAGTCATACAGATTTAGGAGCACGCCTGTGCTGATCATGCACTTTGTAGATTGATGGCCATGGTAAAGATCATTGAACTTTTGTTTGCCTATGTAAGGCATCTGGGATTGTAATTATGTTACAACATTTCAGATTGAATGAATAATTAGTTATGATGCAAAAACCGAGTCTCAGTTTAAGCAGTACACCCTGTAGGTTATAGGTAATTTGAAGTTGCTCAAAAGTTAACACTAAGGCTCTAAATATTACTGTCGAAATCTACTTAACCGTTTATCTAAGTTAATATAACAACTCTCCAGTTTGGTCCTTTGAGAATGCTGAATGAAAAAGTTGTTGAAAATAGATGGGACATGTAGATTTCCAAAATATTTTAAAACAATACTCCTCCTACTTCATCTCAAAATTTAATCAAGGGAAATTTTCAACTATTTGTTTTAAGCATGTTTTAAGTAACATCATAGAATTTTCCTCGTGACTTAATCAGCCAAATTTAAGTAAGTGTTTGGCATTGCCTTTATACCCAAAACTGGCCTCAAAAGTTTCTGGAATAAAAGAAATACTTCTCCAGAATAAAGGAAATACTTATCCAGCTCAAAAAAAACACCCTGCTGACACAAGGGCACGTATGCCATGTCATAATTGATACAATAAAAATTTGTAGTTTGTTGTATTGACAATTCATCAAATTTTCAATTGACAGTCGAAAAAAGGGACCTCAAGCGGCATTTATAGCATAACCTGGAATGAAAAGTAGAGAAATTCCGAAAATACGCTCTTCACTTTGCTAAGTTTGAATGCCTCTCGTACATCCTCAGTGATTTGTAATTGGCAGCAGTTAACACCAAATTGTTACTAATTGTATCCAGAAACAGTCTTAAATTTTAAGGACATCAAGATTTTTGCCTCATTTTGAAGTTATTACACGTTTAAAACGTCAACTTCAGGTTCAAAATTAGTCACTCTCTACATATGAGGAAGAAGAAAAGGGGGAAAAGGAGAAGGCAAGAGGCGCCGTCAACCAAATCAAAGCGACCAATTTCAGACCTTCAAAAAGGAGTTGGAGAAGCTTTCAGACTTGTGGGCTTTTGAACACCGTTGTGACAAACCAATGCAATTTTGGTACATTACAAGTACACAGCATTTGAAGTTAGAATAAATGGCTCTAGAATGAAACAAAAAGGAAACACCAAACACTGATAAAACTTGCATAAACAGCAAAATAAGTTACTACATAGACTGGGTCTCTTAGTGCTGTACCAAGTTTTGAATTGCGAGACTCAATAGGTATGGGTACAATTTTCTTCCAACTTCTACCTAAGGTCCCTTTAAAATGAAATAATATGGTTAATATGTTTTAGGAAAATATCTTGCTTTTTTTCTTTGTTTTTATTCCATTGCGTGGCTTACTTCAGAATGGTTGCAAAAGTATGGAGCATGAGAGTAATGGAGATCTTTGCCACATAAAGTACAAAAGTAATCATTTGTGGGGCTGAGACGGTAATCTCATTTGAAGCATGTTATATGGTGATTAATGTCAAAATTTTGTGCTCTTTGTACAAGATTTGTGGAAAAAAAGTCGTCAAAGCACGAGAAAATTTAAAGAATAAAAAGTGTATGTACTTGAAACTGCACACGGGTTATTTGGCATACAGTCCATGTGCTCAACAACAATTTTTTAATATCATTTTAATTTGAAGTTTCATTGTGCCTTTTTCTGCTTTTGAATTCCTTATCTTGTGACTTTTTTACCGTGACCTATTTACTGTGACCTTTTTACCTTGTGCCCTTTTTACCGAGACCTTTTTACCGTGACCGATTTACCTTGTGACCTTTTTACCGTGACCGATTTACCTTGTGACCTTTTTACCGTGACTGTTTTCCGGTGACCTATTTACCGTGACCTTTTTACCTTGTGACCTATTTACCGCGCGCCTGGAGAGGAGTATAAAACAGAATCGAAAACCTACAAGCATTATCAGTGCAAACAAGTCCATTACTCATCTTAAAAATAAATAAAGTGGGTCAACTTTTAACACTTCGAAAAATTCAAATTACAATTCGGTTTTATTTTCCAGTTCGTCACTATTCTTGCTCTTATCGTGGCTGTTGCCTCTGGTGCCCGCATTCCTCGAGACTCTGGATACTCCCAGAGTGGATCAGGCAATAACGCTGAAGCTCAAGCCCCCATTGGTATCGTGTCTTCGGTCTATGCTCCCACGGCCGAGTCCCAAAACTTTGACTTTGCCTTCGAGACCGAGAATGGCGTTCGTCAAGAGGCTACCGGAGAAATGAAGACCATTGATAATACCGAGGTCGTGGTCATGCGAGGCAGCTACACCTATGTGGATGCCGATGGTCGTGACGTGACCGTCCCTTGGGAGGCTGATGAGAACGGTTACCGTGCCGAGTCTGACATTTTGCACATTTTGCCCGTGGCCCCTGAGATCCCCTTCCCTGAGCAAGCCGAGGCTGTGGCCGCTCAAATTAGGTTTGCCCAAGAGGAGGAACAAGCTGCCGCCGCTTCAGCCAATTCATACTCCTCCGTTCCTCAGTTTGAGCAACCTTCTTCTTCTCGTTGAAAGTTTGCTTCTCAAAACGAAAGAGATGCATTGACTCAAATGTGAAAAATGATCGAAAACCCTTGATTGGGTATACGAAAAAGTATAACATACCCTGATTATGATTGTCTTTATGATGATGCTGTGAACCTAAATGTATATTTATCTACGTGCACGAAAAGTGCACGGAAAGTTCCCTTTCACTCATTAAACATTCTGTTCATGCTTGTGATTTTCTTTTGGCAACAACAGTTCCCTGGTTGACACAAGCAGGGTTAAAAAGAACTTCGATTACGTTCAGACTTTCCAAACGCGAAAAGTTGGCTAAAGCACAATAATCGTTCACAAGAAAAATAGAAGCTGAAATTTTCCACAGATTTTCGCAATTTTGCCCCTTAAGTTGTACTCATCATTAGGCTAATTAAAGCCCCAGGCTGAAAGTTGATATCAAATTGTACAAAAAATGTTCCTAAGATTTCGTGGCGTGACCGATATGTTTGACCCCTTAAAAAGCAACATTTCCCGTTACGTCACTTCAGAGCATTCAGGATCAGATTTTTTTTATTGCGTTGGAAGTATTAAGTTACATGATATTCTTTCAATCATGGGGTTCTTAGTGTCAAAGAAAATATGATCCGTGTATTTTGTACACTCTTATCAGTGATATTTCATCATTGAATCTCAGTTTTTCCATTTTCTGCCCTGAACATTTTTACTTCTGCTGCCCTGAATTTTATGCTTTATATCAGTAAAATCAGGAATGCTGCCAACAGCGACAAGACAGTCTATTGGAATGAAAATATATGTTTTCTGTTCCCCTATTTCCATGAATATTTTTGGGACAATCAGGCAACACAATGACTTGGTGACTATACGATTTTGTAACATGAAACAGAATTATGAACAAAGCATGCTGTTGAATGCACCAAGTGTATCTGTTGACCTAGAGCGCTATAATAAAAGAGTACGCGCATGTGCCATTTTGGTCCCAAGACGTCGGTTCCATTGTACTGTGATTCTTGGGTTCGACCTGTTTGAGGCAACTTTACCTATGCACTATTTACTACCA